>JBBMJM010145550.1:0-11131 GCA_037832705.1 Centriscus cristatus
TTAAAAAAAAAAAAAAAAAAACAGCATGAGTATAAGCACATATAATTCAAAATGCTTTACTGCAGTTATTACAATAATTTACAATAATCTCAAATTATACAAAGGGAAGACTAAGGCAAATACATTAAAAAAAAAACTGAAATAATGATTACCTTTCAGGTAATAGGCCACGTAGACAAGAGCTGATCGCTTTACACTGAGGAAAGGATGCTTTGGTTTGAGACACCCAACTGCTGTCATGGCCTTGATGACTGGAACTGCCACACCCTGAAATGAAAGGCTTGATTTACTACACACTCAGTAATGCTTGAGAAAGTTCAAATGAGTTCAAATGTTAATCTGCTCACAAACATAATGCAACTTTTTCGATGAGCTTGACTTATGTCTGACCTGCTCCAGGTAGCCCAGTGTTGGAAGGGATGTGAGGGATAGAGGCTCACAAAGAGGAGGAACTTTTCTGGGTAACTTCTGGTTCCAGTAGATTTCAGGAGTCCTTTAAAATAACACATCAACACCACATTTTACACGGTTGAACAATATCTATCCTGACCAGAAGCAGACGTAGTGTCAGGTAGAACAGGACAAGCTCTGTGAAAGAAATCATGAGAAGTTGATAAAAAAAAATCAGAAACAAAGATACTGTTCCACACCTCAGAAACTTGTATTGTTTCTCTTGTGTATCAAAAATGTAGATCTTCTCTCTGTATTCCACAGCATATTCCATGTTTCCTCGAACCAAGGCTTCATACCTAAAGACAAGTAACCGTGTTCGTGATGATCATGGTTCAATAAACGTTTTGTCTTTTTGGATCATACATCATTTGTTACTGGACTAAATATCTGTATCGAGTGTCTTGGAGAATGTGGCATTTTGCAAAATAAAACCATCCATCCATTGTTTTCGGTGCCAACGGTATTTCAATGTTTGCCAGCATATGTTGAAAGATGGGTAGTTTTGCATTTTGGTGAATGGGTTTATGTACCTCTGCTTTCCATCCAAGTAAGTGACAGGACAGAAGCCCTTCATCGCAACCTGCTGTGGGAATTTGTCCTTCACTTGATTCTCAGTGAGCTTTCTTGGTAACAAGGAGGATTCTGGCAGGGTGTGTGGGCAGCCAGGGGTCACAAACTGATCGGGAGTTTTGAGGAACATCTGTGGTTGAGAAGAGAACACATAGATGTTGTATTTGCTCTCATTCTCAATTAAGATCAAATGTACTGAACTGCACAATATGCAAGTAAGTGTGGAACCAAGTGTAAATTGTAATAAAAGTAACAATGTAGCCACACAAGCTCACATTGTAATTACAAGATTTATGTATTTTTAGATAATAGAAAACATGTTTTACGAGAAGATGGATGTTCAATCTCACTGTTGGTGCACACACTTCTGAACAGGTACATACATGGCTTGTGCACAATGATGAGGTATTAGCCACATAATCCAAGCTTCTTGATTCTACACAGGGTTAAATTACAGCTGCTATAAGTATGCATTTTCTTTCATTACTCCACTGAGGAATTTTAGATTTTTCAAATGTTTGTTGTAGAAAATATGCAACACACAGTTGCATACTGTTGCTTAATGGACCATCAACTGCAACAGAAGAATGCACGTATGCTTATTGTGGTGTCTGTCAGTGAAAGTGGTACAAGGAATGAACATGTGGAGTGTTCCCCTCGAGTAAAAAAATCATGTTCCCTGACCGGGAATCGAACCCGGGCCGCGGCGGTGAGAGCGCCGAATCCTAACCACTAGACCACCAGGGACATGCTATAGCTCGCCAATACTTAGGTATTTATACCAAACTCCAAAAAATTCAAATACACTTAGTATACGTTCTAATGCTATTTGATGAGTTTCAATTTACTTTAAATACTTACAATTTCTATTTTATTTTAAATATTACGTTTTAAAAACACATAGAAAACCAGCTCACTTGACTAACTTATGTTGAAAAACTTTTTGTGTATTTGACCACCTCGCTACGACAAGAATCGCACTGACCTCAAAATGCTCTTCTCCACACATCTGAAAGTAGTGTGCCCTGTACTCCGCTGCATACTTCAGGGATGAAGTTTCTGAGACATCCACCAGGTGGTAATGCAGAGCCAGACAGACAGGGCAGTACTGGCCAAACTCACCCAGCCGACATTGCAGCTCTCTGGGTGTTATGCACAGTCTGTTGATACAGGCTGCTTGACCTGCAGAATGACACACATGAGATGAGATACATACATGTCTGATTCGTAAAAACATTCGCTTCTCTTCTTCAAGAACCTACCGCTGCAAGTCCTGTCCAGGTAGTTGTGGATGTATTTCATGTTGATGCTGACCTCCTTTATAATACGGTCACAGATGAACCATCTGCTCTTCAAGCCATCGAGCACAATCCAATTGTTGTGTTCTTCTTGGAAGTGTTGCCTTACATACTGAACCTCCCGATCGTAACAGGAGTTACGAATGTGAAGGATATCAGAACTGTCATGCGTTATGTAAGGCCTGCAGGGGAAAGGACATGGATTTACTGCTCAGAATTTTATGAAATGTGTATTCATATTTAATATTGTAATGTGAGAATATGTATTATCTGACTTGTCAGGCTTCATCTTGTCTGCGAGGCCCCTCTTCAGCACCTCCAAGTGCTCCAGCTCCACTTCAGATACTAACATGGGGATGATGCTGTGATCCCTCATCACTTTGGCCTGTTTAATTGTCATTGGATAGCCATCCAACACATATCTGAAACAACAAACGAGTGAATTTCTGCTTGCTGAAAAACAACAAACTACTACTACAAACAACTGAGGTCGGAGAAGGTCGGACATGAATATACAACATTGCTGTTTTACCCATGAGTGCTGCAGGCTGAGTTCATCAGAACCACCTCCAGACACCGAACGGCCAATTCATCAGGCACAGCATGACCCTGGTGAAGGTGCTCTTTCATCTGGACCCCCAGATCACTATGCTCTTGAGTGTTAAGAACTGTTCGCATCACGTCACCAATGGATAGTCGAGCCAAGCCAAACTTCTTGGCAAGCATGTGTGCAACTATTGACATAAAAGAAACACAGAAGAAAAATAATACCAGAAGTACAAGAATAGCAGAACAGTAACAGGGACTCATAGAACTGAGAGTTACCAGTTGTCTTTCCAGATTTAGGTGGTCCGACAATTGCCATTTTAAGCGGATGAGATGGTGACGGCTTTGACTGTCTAAGGTACTTCAGTGGGTTCAGCATAAATGTGCTTCGGTTCGCCTTTGATGCAAAGAAGTAGACATACTGATGGAAGAGCAGCGGATAGGTGGTATTTAAAGGCCACTGCAGAGGCTGGATGAGGTCTCGTTCTTTGTAGCGCTGTGTAATACAGTATAATACAGAACATTAATACACACGTCGGCAAAAAATAGAAGACTTGTGTTTGAAAGAACTTCCACTTTTCTCACAGAGTCAGACTTACCTTGACTGGATCCAAGCAGCCGAAGCCACTGTAGCACTTGTATGTGGACGAGAGGAGCTTCTGTGCCAGCGAGGATGAGATGGGCACACATTGTTGGAATAATGATTCCCTGTTGGTCAGCAGTGGCCGGATTTTGTGGAGCAGCTGATGTTGCACAATCTTCAGCTTGCGAGCTGCGTTTACAGTCAAACTGGGTATGTTTTGGTCACTTAGGAGCTCCTGATTATGAAAAAGACAACAGGAAATATATCATCATCAGACTGTATATGACACTCACCCACAGTAAACTATTGGCGTAGTCACAGATTTTCATGAATAATATTCATTAATATGAGCTTTTAAGTTTTGTAATTTTTTCTGTACACATTCAGACAACTAAGTTGGATGTGGGTACAGTGGATGCCTGTTGTCTGGTGGATGCCTGTTGTCTAATGCAAAGTCAATTTTTTTTCTTAGTCTTATTTATTATATCTGGATAAAGTGTAAAATTTCATTAAAAGAGATACTACGTTGTAGACTGACTGCTTTATGTGATCCAGCGTGTCTGTGTGTGTGTACCGTCACAGACGAGATTTGGTTGATATCGGTCTCAAAACGCTCTTCGATCTCCATCTCCAGTCTCTCAGTAGCTTCGTACTCAGTCTCCTCATTCTCCTCATCGGTTTCCTCTTCCACCGGAAACTCCTCCTCCAGAATGGCGTCTATTTCATCCTCGACGGATGCGGTCTCGTTCTCGTCTTCGTACTCGTCTTCTAGATACTGCTCAGAGAAAAGGTCAGAATAAAGGCGGTAGGAAGAAAAGGCCACATGGTCTGTGATGAGACTGTTTACCGTTACGTCTTCTGTTGAAGCGACTCTCTCTTCCATGAGCTCAGCCCTCCTCTTCACCATGTTTTCTTCCTGTATCACAGAGATTGGAATGGAATACTGACTATGGTGACCTTGGCCATGTGAAAATACATATATTAATAGATAATATACAGTATATCAATAATGGGAAATAATGAAAAACAAACTGAGACAAATATATATATGTGACCATACTGCTACTTGCTTACCCGAATTGTCTTAAGAAGGTTATTCAGGAGCGTCAGCTGGGCTTTGCGCTGATTGTGGCGCACCTGCCAGGCCTCCAGGAATTGTGGCAGCAGGCGCATCTGAACATCAATGACCTCCACTGACATTGTTACCACAATATCCGGGAGCAGCTGTCGTGTCAACATGTACGTCACATCGTCTGGATTTTCAGGGAAGCCCTCTAAGATAAAGCCTGTCGACCTAAAACATATTGAAATGAACAAAGAGCTTAAGATAGGGAAAGGAGAGGTACATGGAGGGGTAACATGAATACTTGATACAGTGTAACTGAATCCCAGATTTTCCATGAAATATGCACAGTTGCACCTTATTGCACTTGAATTGTGCTATTCGATTTGGATGGAGATACATCAAGTATTTGGTGGTGTTGTGCTTCACCCACTGTCCTCTTTGCCCCACCTGTTCATCACTGACAATCCCCTTAGTCCCACCCCTCCAATAAACGTAGCATCTCCTGCGATAACAACTCCTGCTGGTATGGGTTCGGGACCACCATGAGTGTTACTGACAGGAGATGATTTTTAACAAACAATTCAGATAGAAGTGCATTTGGGGTTGAGTTACACTTTAACTCTTGAACACCAACGGTATCACTACTGACACATGTGTGGCCATTGGATGTTTTTCTACTTTTTTCTACTTGCTCCTTCTTGACTCCAGTTAATTGTACAGAGTGCAACTTCTCAGCTTTCGTTCGACATTTTCTGATTTATTATAGTCGTGTTTTTAAAATACTCCTGGAAAGTATGCTCGAGGGAATGTATCGGCAGGGATACCCTTGGTTTTAAAGGGTTAAGGAGGTAAGAAAAAGGGGATATTATGCGTGTGTTTGTGTCATAGAGTACATGTATGGCTCCTTCTTCCAGAATGGTGCTACAACCATATCTAGGATGTGTGGAGGCAGTGGATCGCCATCAGACAAGTAGGCTTTGATGCTCTTCTCCTCGTCAGTCAGTTCTGCTTCCTGCTGGAGATGCAGACACACAGAGTTGTCCCACTGACTATCCGGGTAAACGCAGTCTTTGAAATATAATTGACCAACTGATGGTTCAGCTGACCTCCGTGTTGTCCTCAGACTCTTCCCCTTTCTCCTTCCTGGCTTCCTTTATCAGGGCCTGCAAGTCCTTCTGCGGCTCCTCTGGAACCTCATCACTGTATGGAACGTGTTTCTTTGTCTTGGCTCGAATGAGCATTTGAAGCTGCTCCCTGAACTGAATGTGACAGAGGCCAAGCTCCTTGGCGAGCCACACCCCTAGAGTGGTCTTCCCTGACCCTCGAGCTCCAAGGAAAATGATCCGCAGGGCAGGAGGCTTGATTAAACAAAAACATGTTCAGATGTTAGTTCAACTTGCAGCTGACTTTCTCCTGGGCTGAGCATACACAATGTACCTTTAGAAGCTCGGTCTGTGCAACAAATTGCTCAGGATTTTGCATGAAGGATTCCCTGGCTTCTGGACTGGCGAAGTAGTACGTCCTCTCTCTGTACTTGGCTGCACATTCATCTGTACTGGGCCACAGCACATTATTGTTTTTTAAAGCCACGGGGCAGAAATGACGGCTATCACCCAGCAATCTCTTGATGTTTCGGTCCTCCTGGTTTCATTTACAGGGATGAGAAAGAAAACATTACATTGTCTGTTTTCTGGCGCAGTCAGAGAAGCCAACACAATGACTACAATACAATATAATGACACAGCTTGGGCCTTTGTGAGGAGATGTCTGTGCACTGACCTCCTCCTCCTCCATCGCCTCTGATGTATAACTGTCGTCACTGTCTTCTCCAGCTCTCTCCAGCGCTGCTAAACCCTCCAAATCCTCTAACTCCTCATCCAGGTCCACATCTGACAGCTGCCAGGAGACATACTTGAAGGCTTCTGACAAAGACACAAATGCAGATTGTTATCTTTTTCTTTCTTTCTTTTTCTTTTTTTTTTTTTGCAGTCTGGCAGATTCTACAATTCATTTATATCTTCATACTACATCATTAGTCTCAGTAGCTGCAAATCCAGACACCAAAAAGGTGTGCAGAGAGTTACTGTATCTAATTTGAGCCCTGGCCGTCCTTATAGATTTGTGGAGTGCAAAAGAATTGGAAGGTCGATGCTCACTTTCCATCTGATGGACAATCTCTTTCAGAAGGTCTTCAGAGCTCCTGCCACCAATCTCCAGGGACGAGTGACTTATAGTTAAGGTGGAGTCCAGTTGTGCCCAATCTGACATAAACTGTTGCACTTGCAGTTTGTACGTGTCCATCTCCGGCCCTTCTGTATAGCCTAACTCCCATTTATCACGTAGAGCAGAAGCCAAACAACACAGTGAACACAGAAAAACAGTAAGTAGGTCAGACAGTTACAACAATGATCACATTTTCATTCACAGAAATGTTACTTACAAAGCTGCCACGCTAACTGTCAAAGAGGTGAAGTGTGTGTTTGATAACGTTGAGCTCTGACCTTGCTCTGGTTCACCTTCCATCCCTCTTTCAGACTGGGTGGAGCTGTCAGACTCAGACGGCTTGGAATTTTCTAGAGAGAAAATTAATATCTGTACTGTCGTGAATTCAGACTGATTTACACAGACAGAAAAAACAATACCTTCAGCCTCTTCAACCACCGTTTCTAGATTTGCTTGCAAAATTGCTTGGATATCCGATTCTTGCTCTTGTTCGTTGTCGTTTCTACAATGAAGAGACATGAGGAAGGCAGAGACGAAGGAAGATGCCCTGGGATTGTCCACTCACTGGGTTTACAGTATCGTTTCAGCTGCACTCACATGTCGTCTTGCTCCGTCCGTGACCTCTCTTTCTGTAGCCTTTGGGAAACTGCTTTGTTGATGCTCTCCTTGTTCATCTCGTACAATCTGCTCAAAACTGTTTGTTCCCCCCAAAACATGAAAAACAGTGGATCACAGTTGAAACATGGTCAGAATGTTTTTCAGATAACATGCGTCTGTTGCTTACCCTGATTTCCGTCACTGTCTTTGAGACAGACGATGAGATCTGGACAGATTCCGGTTTGTTGTAATGCTTTCATTTGGGAGAGGTTCGTGGGGAAGTTGTCAAGCACCCAGCCAGGCCTGATCCCCCCATCAGCACCTGCCTCTTCAATCTGTGAGAGCAATCTTTCAGCAACATCTCTCAAAGTTTCTCATACTGTTTGAGATTTCAACTCATATTAACATATATATTAACATATATCTGCCCTTGCAGCGCCCCCTGTCTGCTCTCGAGCCTACAGCTTCCCAGCTCCTCTCCTCCCTTATTATTTCTGCTATTAGCTCATTAGCAGTAAGTACATATGCCAGTCTGGTGCATTCAGTCTGGTGCATTCAGTCTATATGTGACAGATTTCCTGGGGTCAACCTGTTTCCGCTCTTGCTTTGGATCGTTTTTTTTAGTTTCCTGTTGAACTTCACAGTGTTGTGACAATTTATCTGCACCATAAAGTTGTGCAAACGCAAATCATCATACCTCTGTTGTTCGCTTTTTCAGTACTTCAGCGTATATCTCATGAGGATGGGATTTCCTGGCTTCCTCCACTGCACTCAGCACCATGGCTTTCACTTCTGGATGATCCTCAGTCACTGAAAACAGCAGAAAAACACTTTGACTAACTAAAAAATTATATTTATTTGTCTGCACGTGGTGATTCTTTATGTCATCTTACCATCTGCAGGATTGGCAACATCTGGAAAACAAAATATCAGATGAATAACACACATAACACACATACCCGGAAACGGAATAAGTGGCTGAAAACGAATAAATGAATTGTTAGATATTTAGTCCAGATTTGACAGTTTGGACAAATTTTCAGCAGAATTAAAATGCTGCAATTCTACATATACCATCAACCATCAACTTGCCCAAAGTGTCGTCATTTTGCAGCTTCATCTTGACCTTCTCTATTGCAACCTGGGTGGCTTCCTCTTTGACTTTGTCAAGCCTTTCCTGCTCCGCCTGGCTCAGGATTGGCTGCACCAGCTCCTCCATGTCAAGCACCTGTGCATTGTAGTGCTGAGCTAGAAGCCTGCATACGCTGCTCTTCCCTGCCTGTGGGGGTCCAATGATGGAAACCCTGCAAGGGAACTTGGGCATTGGAGGGAGCAGGTATGGTCTGGGGTTTGCAATAAATTTCTGGTAGGCTTCTTGTGATGAAAGGATGTATAGTTTGTCCTTGAAGCTGTGGATGGGAGAGAGATGGTTGACACAAGTCTTGCTGGAAGATTTTTCATTCATTTCTGTCCATAAAACCTGACCTATAAAATAACCCTCACCCAACAGAAAACTGAGGTTTTCCCGGAATGACTGTGCCTTCTTTTAGAGCAACAGGACAGGTTCGACCCCAGCGGCTCCTTCTCCACCTAAAACCAGGACTGACTATCCTGGTGGCGGCCTTAACTCTCAGTAGGTCCTCCTAGAAACGAGAAGCGTAGAAGCGTTAAACCTGGTTCATGTAGGGCCTGCACTCCGAGGAGAAGGCGTATTTGATTGGCAATGGACAGACCGAGTAAATATCTTCTGGCAGTTCATTATTGGCATCCTGGCGGAGGTGGACGGGAACAGACACGTGCTGTATCGCCATGGATTCGAGACGAGACATTACAATCTAAAGACAGTCAATGGAATGTGTCACACAAAAGTCACGAGACACTGAGAGAGTCTTGATCGTGTGTTAATTGTTCAGAACTGGTGTTTGTGCTCACGCACGTCAAGTAAAGTAACAGACGTTATCATGTACGTGTGACCTACTGAGTGCAGCTCCTCAGGTGTGCTGTTTCCATCCAGTTCTAAAAGATACACGGGGTTGTGAGTCATGATGTAGTCCTGGAAAACAAATTCATATTAATGCTTAATCACAGATCATCATGTGGCTGTGTTGTGTGTTTTAGCTCAACGTGCACAACGGGTGAAACGTACCTCCAGTGGTTTGAGCATTGTTTCCTTGTAAATCTCGATTCTATGGGAAACATTTTCAGGCAAAAACTCTGGTGTCCAAACGATATGGTCAATGGTCTCCATTCGGAGTTTCTCTTGTGTTGCCTGCAACCATAATACCGCAATTAAACATCATGAAATTAAGATACTTTAAGACTTTTTCAGTACTTGGCATAAAGTTGCCAACAGAAAGACACTTTTGTGACATTGTTTGACAGGGAAAAAAAACTGACATATAAAGACACACAACTGTGACAAAGAGAAACAGAAGTATGATTTAGAAAAGAATAAATGCACTGAACTGTGTGAACAAGTCAGTGTCACAAGTCAAAGAGTTACATGATGACAGGAATAATTAACGCCACTGTCACCTGCTCCTCCAGACTGTCCTCGTCCTCCTCCTCGTCCTCCATCTCATCCTCGTCCTCTTCCACCACTTCTTTGACCTTCTTGCAATAAACCACGTCCTCACGTTTCCACTGGTCAGCGTTGTATATCTGCCCTGTCTCTGGGTGCTGCCTCAGGCCCGAGACCCTCTGGACCAGATCTGCGTCCGTGCACTGGTGGAAAGATTCAGGGATTCAAATTCTAACCATTTCCACAATCATTTCAAATCATCCTTTCAATGTCAGTGTTCAGGCAAATATTCGATTGCTAAGAATTTTAGGATTTCAATATACATCCAGAGTGAAAACACACCTTCATGTTAATGATGAAATCTGGTATTAGCCTGAGATTTCGGATCAGTTCAATCTGCTCATCCATCTGCAGGTACTCCTCTGACAGGAACGGCAGGCAGCTCAGTACGTAGCCTACATCACAACACAAAGTGTGAACTCATACTGGTACGAGTACGAGGAATACTGTTTGTGTGATAGCACTGCTGTTTGCACACCACAAACAACTGCCTTGGTATATCTCTGTAACGGATGAATGATAAATAAATAAATAAATAAATAAATTACCATAGTGATCCACCTCTGGTGAGTTAAGACTGTCAAGTATGAGCTCGAGGACCATGTCTTCTGGTATACTTCTCCCCTCTGATAAGATTTCCATAAGCTACACAGTCAGAGAAGGCAAATCTCTGAGCGTTATTTGTCAAAACAGGGAAGGCATCAAGGTGAAATCAAAGTGAACAATACCTACCTCTATACCTTCTCTTGTTTTATTTGTGATATGCGTGTTTAGCAGATGTGTGTCTGAAATGCACAAGCAAACAATAAAGGCCTGAACTGATGTGAATACATTACTGTGATATCAAAACTAGCTGCTGCACTCACCATCGATCAAAACACATCCCCAGGACTCCGAAATGTTTCTGGCTAATGTGGATTTGCCAACACCCTGAAAGAAAGCAGGAAAGAAAGCAAGCAAGCAAGCAAGAAAGAAACAAACAAAGAAAAAAGAAAGAAATTAAATCTTTGGTGTGTGTGTTTTTTTTTTTTTAAATCATTATTTTTTAAATGTGAAATTAAGATATTTCCAAAGAGTTTTAGAATCGTTTAGATAAATGCACATGCAGGAGACAGACAGATTATTTGACCTCAGTCAGTCTCTCTCTCTCTCTCTCTCTCTCTCCCTCTCTCTCTCTCTCTCTCTCTCTCTCTCTCTCTCTCTCTCTCTCTCTC
>JBBMJM010145580.1:0-11130 GCA_037832705.1 Centriscus cristatus
TGTGTGTGTGTGTGTGTGTGTGTGTGTGTGTGTGTGTGTGTGTGTGTGTGTGTGTGTGTGTGTGTGTGAGTGTGTCAGAGACACAGTCATTCATCTCTCTGACACCAATCAGATTGTGACTGACCTACAACCATACAAAGGTTTTAATGGGCAAACCTATAATCGGACCATCTCTTGCCAATGGCTGCTGAATAGCCGGTGGTGAACAGAGGACCCCCGTGATCTCTGCCACTTCGTGTCAAAGATGTCTGTGATACAGGGTTGGGGCAGATGCTCGTTGATTTCCTGAGGCACCATATTTAGTAGATTTCCTCCAGTGCAATTTAGACAATGCTAAAGTGCCAAATAGAGATGTTGTATGTTAAAATGCTCTCTATGGAGCAATCCCAGGGGTGGGGTTGCCCCCCGTCCTGTAAAATACAGAATTGTCCCATATAATTTTTTGCCATATTTGCATATTTGCATAAACGTTCAATACACATGGACACTAAATCTAAAAATAATGAACAAAACCGGAAGTACAAAGCCAACAAAATTGTTGTGGCAGGATCTACACAGGAGGGAGATGGAGACATGGAGATTTACCTTCTCATCTGCAATAATACCCTTTCACCCTTCGGAAAGAAGCTGGAGAATGATGAAACCACCTGTGTTGAGTTATATTCCAGCGTGGATGACGTCAAGCCAAAGTGAAGCTGCAGCGTTTCCTTCCACATGATGCAGACATGGCAACGGTAGATTCCACTGCATTGAAATGGTTCAACTTTTCAGAAGACAGCGGGCTGTTCTCACTGCAACCTCTCTCTCTCCGCCTCAGTGCACCTTGACCTTCAGTGACATGGAGAGGCTGACCACCAAGCTCAACCTCATCCATAACGTCAACATGGATGAACTTTATGATGAATGCTCCACAGCAAAACCCACTCTGAAGAAGCTCAAAGAAGAAGCTGAAGTTGAATGTCAAGTAGCTGACCTGCCTAACATTCTGTCTATCACCGACCACATACTGAGCATCCCGGCATCCACTGGATATGTGAAAAGGACATTTTATTTGACTGCAGGAACAGGCGCTACACGGAGTTCATGAGCAGTGAGCTCCTGACCACGATCCACTCTGAGCAGTCCTGTTCAGAGATTTTGAAAGAAAGTTAGTTAGCTCAGTGCTGCAAGGAGTAACAAGAAGCACACTTGGAAAAAGATGAAATTCAGTGAGGACGCGAGGGAAATCTGCTGACCGTTCAAATGTGGTCTCCTCCACGGTTTCAGTTAAACACAAGACTGTTGGACGGGTAATGTTTGCGCTTTCTTTTTTTGTATTTCAATAAACAGCCAAACAAGTTTTCAAGTGTTTTTGTTTGTGAAGTAAAAATGTCCAGGATTCACAGCGTCCCGACAGCGAGAACCGTTATGCACCTAAAGTTACAAGTTCTCCACTTATTTGTTGCACAATAAATAATGTGTTCATTAGTTATAAAGCATATTAAACTTTAAGTATGAGTAATAGCTTTCTTGACCAACCTTTCACTTTCAACAATGGCACAAAACAAAACATAACACCGCTGCAGGCACCCCACCCCACAGGGGTCTGGCCTGTGGCGGTCATGGTCCCTTATTTTCATTCCTGAAGGGTTTCAACCCTATGCAGAGGGCTGCCAGCATCTCTGGTGACAGTCTGGTCTCAGTACACAAGGTCACACTTACCCCTGGTGTTCGGTTGTCGATATCAGTCCAATCATGGTTTGAGCAGGGTCTTTCTAGTTGGTCTGCAGCTACGTCATCAACCATCAACAGTATATTGTTCCCAGTGATTTACCTTTCACAAAACGTATTTGGAAATAGGCTTGGATTTACGTTCTAACTATCGGCCAGCTGACTATATCTACTCCAGACACAAAAGGCACCTAGCTTCATAAGGAACTGGTGTGTAGTATAACATTTTCACAGTGTACAGGTTGGTTGGCATAAAAGCAAGAATCAATGGCTATGAAACCCCATGACCCAACAGGGCAGAGCAATAGCAGCAGCAGTCACATTTTGTCCCAAATATTCCTACTTGCCCTTTTGTGTTGTTGTTTTAGGTCCTGTCATGACAAAATCATCGAGAGGTGCTGAGATGAAGTCAATGATTCAGGCCAACCAAAAAGGTGAGGATGATTGTGAGACATAATGCCGTTTTGAGCTTTGGGTGGAAGTAATTTCAAACTGGTAATTCTCCTCTTTCTCTGCGGGCAGGGTCCCTATAACCACTCTGACAGCTTTCTGAAAAATCCTCGGCAGGGGATTGCCAGCTATAAAGTGTGCATTAAACAGATCTATCATGGAGCCAGATCATTGTCTGGGACCGGCACTGGTGTCCAATAATACAGTCTGCTCTCTCCAATTTCAAATGACAGAGGGGGCGAAGGGGAGAATAAACACATTTTACCACCTCACACACGCGCTGTTGCTCAGACCAAAGCTGTCTCATGCTATGGTTTGGTAATCACACCCATTTCTTGCCGCACAATTAGTTGTTGTTTTTGTCATTTAGCCAGCTATGATTATGTTTTCTTCTATTGTCATGAAAAGAAAAAAAAAAACGGGTGCGGCTGACCCATTTTGCTCCGTAAACATATTGCTGCACTCTGTCGTACTCACCACAGGGACTGATTTGTGTATGAATGTGTTTCACCATTTCAATTTAGTGGCAGGAACACCTTGAACTGACTAAAATGGGTCTGTGCTACATTAACAGATGTGTTTCATGATCAATGGATAATGGATTTGCGGCAGAGAGGACAAAACAGACAACTTTTCCTTTTAGATGGAAGGAGGCAGGATGCTGGCGATAGGTTACCTGCAGGGCTGTGGGATTATGTCATGTTTCACGTTAAACTGACAAGCAGACTGATTGTGGGCTAAAAACCAGCAATGCATTACAAAAACCTAACCAAGGCCCCTTTACCTCCCACCCCCCCTCTGTCTTTCTCTTCCTGTCATTGGGAAATTTGTCCAGGAAAAAGTGTCATGAGCACAGTAACTGCCTGTCAAAAAAATACCCCAATTAACTCTTTCTGCTAGCGCTCTCCCTCTGCCTCTCTTGTTTTTTGCCGATATGAATCTTTCATCTCATGCACGGAGCTTCGCCTCACAGGACACGGCTCCACTCACAAAGCCGAGCATAGGACACAGAACGCAAAGGTCAAAAATAAACAGTTGTGTTCTGAATGACAGAGTCTCCCATGGGAACCGAGACAGCAACCCAACTCATGCGGGAATAAATCCAAGTAGCCCGGGACAATTCACGTCACTCATTTAAAAGGAAACCGACTGATCAGCGACTTCTGTGGTCAATATAAACGATTGCTGTTTGTATGGTTGATTATTTACTGTACACTGTACACGCTGCACTAGACCAGAACAGAAACTCAAAATGGCACTAATGACACTAAAAAACATTGAGGGGAAATCTTGATTTGAAACCATCAAGGACAAAGGGACTGGAAATACAATACAAAAGAAAACAAGACCTCATCCTTTCTTCGCTGGCCAGAATCAAATTTACATCTCCCAGCTTGTCAAATATCAACATCACCATATGATTCCTCCATTGCCTGAGGGGGGCTACATGTGTCAGGGGACAGCAGGCAAACACTTTATGTTACCATCCTTAAATAATTGTTCAGGTAGTCGGAATAGTAGGAGTGGTTTGACTCAAACACCTTTCACTGGTACATTTCTCGAGAGGTCAAGGTCACTGAGGTGTGGTCTTACCTATGTAGGAGAGTGAAAGACTGCTTGTCAGGGTCTCGTCTCCACTCTATGCCTGTCATGGTTGTTGTGTGAAGTAAAGAGATCCCGACCCGACGTCTGTGTCTGGACCTTCTGATTCCTCAACCGCCAGCATCTTTTCTGCCACAACACTTAAAACCAGGAAAATAAGCAGAAATGATGCTGCCTTTTCAGCAATTGACAGTAAATTGTGGATTGAGCTGTCACATCTTGTCAAGCACTCCCCATAAACGTTTGAACAGTGTCTTAAAAGCCAGTTTTACTCCTTGGCTTTTCATTCAGTTTCACCGGTGGCTTGTGTTCAGCTTCTGGTGCTCTTTTAGTCTGCTAGCAAGTGTTAGCGTAGTGTTCTTGCTCACTGGCCGAATGCTGTGTGTTCAGTTGTGTTTTATCTTGGCGTACAGCACTTTGGAAAACCACACGTTTGTTCAAATGTGCCATATAAGTTTAGTGTATCATATTGGAAGGAGATATTGTGACTAAACCAAAACCTGATCATGAAAAGTGAGCAAAAAGAAGTCAATTATTTGAACATTCTTTGAATTAAATAACATTGTTGTTGTAAATGAAGACTGGAAATAATGACACGGTTATTGACCTTCAAACATCAGTTAAGTTCTTGGGGCAGACTGCACTGCCGGGTGCTGTCTTCTGTTCTAGAAAACAATGAGAAAAAGTAGGTTCCTCCAATAGGAACCTACCTTCCATCGGAGGTCCACAGAGAGGGTCTGATCATGAGAAGACTCCTGTAGCGTTTGCAGATCAAAGGCAGCCAATTATAATGAAACCTACACAACCTGCTCAATATCTGTATTCATGCTTAGTGCTATATGCAAATCCACACTGCTGGCTGGTACTGGGGTACTGGCCCCAGGTACTTGTTTATACGCTGCTCTCACAGCTCCTCACGTCTACTGCTGAATGAACTTCAACATAACAGTGTACTTTAACAGGAGTTGTATCCTCATTGAGATACATCGGCCAGTAGTCTCATTGTGGAAATAACCATTTCTCTGAAAAATAGCTCAAATTAAATTACCGTACAGTAAATACATGTCAGCTATCATCATTGACCTGTATTTACTGTAAATTGGAATCAATTATTCATCTCCTGCTTTTAACATTTTATTGATCTTAGGGCCTGCGTTTAAATGTCTCTCATTTAGCAACATGCTCATGCTGGAGTCATAAATCCAAACAGACTTCACTTATGTACATCACAGGCCTTTGACGAAACCGATCATGTATTAAATTGATGGAGCCCTTCATTGCTCGGTATATTGGAGTGGATCATATTTATAAAGGTCAAGTGCGTCAGTGAAATGTACCGAGGTGCTGGAAAGTTATCCATCAAAAAAGACATGGATGCAGTGTGCATGTTTAATGAAGGCAGGTCAGATATGAACCATCAGCAACCAACCAGCAAAACACACATCTGTGTTTTTAGAACACAGGGTTAGGATGGGGGAGATTGGACAACTAGAAGTACTTGTTCCTGCCATATTTGACTTAGGAACATTTACCTGCAAGCTGCTTTAATCCGTCTTTGTGCATGTAGTTTGATGCATTACAAAAAATAAACACAAACCAACCAACCAGATGAACTACTGCCCAGGCTCTAGTCTCAGTGAGCATGTGAGATGCCATCTGGGCATCAAGGAGACGTGTTTATCAAGGAGAATATTGGAATGGGAATGAGCTCTGTATGGTTGGTCATGGTAAAACTGCAGAAACATTTTCTTTGTGTTATCAAAACATGCAAACAATCTGCATCAACAATGACCTCAGTGATGCACATGATCTTCAGTGCATCTCATAAACATTTGGTTTCTCCATAAGATCTATAAGATTTGATAAGATTATAAGTCTATAGGATTCTAGCAGCTCCTCAATCACTCATATGGGGGGTTTCAAATGGCTCAATTATCTCTGTGTGATTGTGGTCTAGAGATTAAAGCTGTTTTAGCAGACTCAGCCGGTCATGTGTGTCATCTTGTAGGTTTGAAAAAGAAACGCTGCCCCAAACTACAATATAATGAAATAATCACCAGAGCTGAGTGTCGAGCCGTTTTCACTCGGATGTGGTGGATGTGCTGTCTGCTAGGAATTGGTATGAACCAGTTTAAATAAGTTCAGAGTATGTTGTATGAGAACAAAGTTTTTCTTTTTTGCTCTGATTTTAATACTCTCTCTTCATACAAGCTGAGCATGAGAATATAATGTGCCTAAAATGAAGGCATTTTCTGGGAAGGTTACCCTGCAGTATCAAGTCATTATTACACTGAGAGAGCAGTCTTGTGGGATGGCTCATTTCGATGGCTAAAGTCCTTTTTCTTTTTTTTTCTACAAAAGCTTCTGTTCCACACCCTATGTGCTTGTGTGTCATGAGATCTTCACAAATCGCAAAACTCTTCGCTTTGGCGGCAGAATCATTGAGTGTTGTGTTCAAGTTTCATAAGCCTGGAAACAGACATGGGTGAGACAATAAGCTCTGTGGAGCTAAATGTACCTAAGCTGGTCCAATTTGTTTAGCATAACATTACTCGGCCTTTAGATTTTCATGCACACAGACACTGGCTGTGCTTGGGAAAACACCCACCCACCCACCCACACATACTGTTGTGCTCAAAGTAAATATTGATCTTTTCTGAGATTAGACTTTGAGTTTTTTGATTCTCTTTGTATCTGTATTGATTTGTAAAACACCATCTCCATTACTACAGAGGCTAATTTCAAATGAAGCTCCTTTTCCTTTGCACCTTACACGTCATCTAATTGATGGAGCCAATAGTTTAAAAAGTAATTTAAGAAAAATAATACAATCGGTGTCCCTCAGTGGGACATTTTTATTTTTTTTCATTATATATATATATATATAAACTCTAAACACTTGTCTGCTCATGTTCAGCTCGGTTTGACCTACAGTATGTACATGTCTTCTGCCCCACATTGTTCTGTCCCACGGGCAGACACGCTTTTGCCTAAGGGTGTAACTGGGCATGTTCCTTTAATACATTCATGACTTTCTCCTTGGCTGTGATATGTAGAAATTCTAAGTGTAGCTGAAATGTTCTGGAGATAAAAGTCTGTCTTCATCATATCAGCATGGATGCAAAGGCTGTGACAACCCACGGCAGAGTGTAAAATAAAGGACAGTGTTGCCACAAATAGGAAAATGCTTGTTGAGTTTTGTTTTGATAAGACCGTAATAACTAGTCTGCTTTTTTTAATCCCTGCAAGTATTTCCTGCCCAGGGAAATCTGTTAAGAATCTGTTGCTGTGTTTCTTCTCGGAGGGTACCAACAGATCTGTAAGGTTTCAGACGAACAACAGCCGGATTTCAAATAAGGCGGCAGGCTACAAGTGTGTTTACATGACACAGATCTCATAAAGTAAATCCGTTGGAGTTTGATCAGCGCAGAAAATCCAGGTAGAAACATTTCTCTGTTAGAGGGACGTAAGAACTGTGAATGAAATGGAGAGCGGAAGCAACGCGACAGGACAAACATGATCTACACATATCTGATTAATCTCAGTGACCACATAAAGTATGGTCCTGTCCGACATCTGTCCTACCCCGGGGCTGTGTTCCTTCCTTGGCAGGAGAGGACATCTTACAGTAATGAGACCTCTGTACCCAGTGAGCTGCAGGCCAACATTGACTTCTAGATGTTTACTTGACCATCTTCTTGTGGAAAACACTAAGGCCAGAATAGACGTTCTGATGTCCTTAAATATGATCATCTGACTGCTGAGGAGCTGAGGGTCCGTTAGCAGTGAGACACAACATGAAGATGCTGCAGCGGGCTAAGCCAACTTACTTTGTTCTCTTTGCTGTGAACAATGAAAACAAAGCGGAGGAATATGATGTTATCTGTGTAGTAGTCCAACACAGACACAGTTTCATTTTTCCAATGATTTTAAAGGAGAAAGTACAGGAGCAGTTTGCCATGGTCCATAACACAGAGGTCATAGAGGGAGAATCAGTTGGGCTGTCGATGTGTTGGTCTGTGAGAGGGGAATAATCCATTGGATCCATTGGAAGAGTCCTTTTATTTGAAGCATGCTCCTATCTGATGTCCACAGGACACCCCCAAGTCAGAGAGGAGGACGGTGTACGTTGATGATCCCACACATGTACAGTCCAAAGATGAAGTGGGCTTTCACTTGGTGTAGAGTGATACCCGTCCTCATCCTTCTCATCAAATCACATCATTGTCTTTTCCTTCTGCCACTGGGGATCAGTCTGGACTGATACCAAGTCCACGTCTTCAAACAGCTTCAGCCACAGTGTCAAATCACTGATGGCAAGAAATATTTATGTCATAATAAAGGATCAACTGGTCGAGATTTTACACCAAAAAGTGTCTCGTTAGTATCTCCACAGATCAACATTTGGATTCATCCATCCATCTTCTTCCGCTTCATCCGGGGGTAGCAGCCCAAATAGGACCATTTTTAAATTTGAGTGTGAAAGTTGTTAAATAGCTACTAAATAGGCAGCATTGAAAAGTTCACCCAAACATTTCACAGGCTGGGAACAGAGCAGGTTCAGATATGTGACATTACACTGGTTTGTTTCTTCACGAGAAATGAAAAATAAAAAAAAACAAATATCTGTTTCATTAAAACCCTTTCATAAGCCTACAGTTCTGGCTTAAATTCTATGATTTACTGAATTCCACTGCTCCAGGGAGACATCGTCCTGCTGTATTTGTGTCCACACCTGAATTAGGTAGGAAGTGTGAACCAAATTTCCTGTCCTGCTGCCGTACCCACATATATGCCTTAAAAAGGACCAATGCTCACCTTGTGTTGAGTAACACATTCAACATTCACCCATGCTCATGCTCAGATAGCACGTCGTTCACGTCATTTCTCCTGGTGGATCTGTTAGCGGTCGTTCCCTGGGGCCTCGTCTAAGGTCCCGATGACTCTGTCTGCTGTAAGTAGACTACATGACTCAGAAATCCTCCAAGAGAGAGAACACCACCCTCAATACATACCATCTTCCTGCCATTGCCCCTGCTAGCCACTATATCACGCAACAGCTCTATTTCATTACTCCATCCTTATTTATGCAGACAGGAGCAAAGACATCAGTCACATGACAGCGGACAGATGTCAGGCACATTTGAAGCTCTGAGTCCTACTCAGATCATTCTTCTGTGTTTTCCCCAGCAGATTTGATTATTTTACGTATTGTCCACTGTGGAGCAGCTAAATAATATTGATATAATAGAAAACATTTTCATTTGAATTACAACATTGAAAAGTTCTGCATTTACTAAACCCTGTCAGTAATGCACAGCGGATTCGGATAAGGAGAGATCAGCTGCATCCTCTTCCAGAACAGTCGTCAGTATAACTGGCACATCCACCAGCGCTGAGGCTTCTGAGAGGCTTTAGCATCCAGAACACAAAGATTCAGATGATGCTGTATCGTGGGAGTCAATATCCTAACAAAATCAACATGCTATCTTAGCAGCACTAGTCATCAGCATTGTTTTCCCACTCAACAGGCAGCTGCACCATGTGGACTACTAGAGAACCGATGGGAGATACAGCTTGTTATATTATTTTTTATTGTTAGTAGATGCTGGTGCCATCATCCCTGGTCACTGTTATCATGAAAATGTCAGATCACCTCTCTTGGTTTCAGTGAATGGAAGCAGATTCAAGAGAAGTTCATGTCTCAGCATGTTGGACACAGGGTGTGTGTGTGTGTGTGTGGGGGGGGGTCCTCTGGCACTTTCTCCTATAGATCTAGATCAAAGGTATCGTCCTCATCATCTTCATCTGACGATGCTCTTTCAATGAAACCAAAATAAACGTGATAAAATTAGGTAATTTGACTTGTGTTTGTTGATTTAAAAAGTACTATTATTATTATCATTATTATCATCATTATTATTATTGTTGTTGTTGTTGTTGTTGCTATTCATGGCAGGTAGGTTGGCAGCTCTTTCATCATCCCTGTGTAGAAATTACAGCCTCACAACATCATAGTTTGAGTGGAATATACCTTCTACATAAATAAATATAGCTACATACTGAAAAAGCACTTACCGTAGAAAATGTGCATTCTGATCAGCAGTGGTATCATGAACGGAGGCATTATCGTGGGCCTGTACACTGACAGGGGCTCTAAAAACATTTCAGAACACAATATTTGTTTTAATCGTTAATGGGGCCCAACATCTCCAGCGGCTCCTTTGTGCATCAACATAGGATCAGTAATATCTTAGTACCTCCAGGGTTCTTGTGTATGACAGCAGCCACGTGGGTTTCTTATTCATCCAGTTCTGACAGTGAGTCCGTCAAATCTCTGTAGGACAAGAAGATCTTTCAGAGGCCATCCATCCACAGTCCTGATTTCAGACCTCAGCCTCTCCTCAGCAGCCTCCTTCAGGCTATCGGCACACATTCCGCCCACCCCCCCAAAGACGACGGGCTACACATGAAGTATTTGTTTTCATGTCTCTGAAATCAAACTGTACACAGGGATCAGCTGACTGAAGGTTAATCATTGTGTACAAGGGCCTGGTAACCAATAGGAGCCGGCTCCCCAGCTTGCAGTCTGACATGGCCTGAGGTGTGTGACAAGCAGCAGAGAGCTCCTGTAGCTCCTCACCTGAAAACACCTTTCCCTGAGGTTATTTCCAAATGTAAGAAGGAAGAATTCATGTATCACAGAACAGCTCAACTATCTTTCAAACCAGAGCAACAGATCCTGGTCAGCACAAACAGTCTGTAAACAGTCTGTAAACAGTCTGTCATCTCCAACCAGCATGCATCCCTTCGTACATTTGGTGAGACATGCTTTCATAAAAAACCAGCACAGATCATATTGAAGGTCCTATCCTGCTGACAGACATGGTGTAACCCTGTGACTCTACTGCCGGGGGCTGCACATGCTGTCTTCACGTTCAACCTAAATCTTGCCTTAATTTGTCGAAGCAGGTCAGAGCAGATGGAAGATAGAGAAGCATAATTCACAGTGGGCTTCCACCTCCATTCTCCATGTCAGTCCAGTGTTTGAACATGAACAGCTGAGGGGAAAGCTCATTTCTCCAGTGCTAATGGGGCCTGAGGTTTGACATGCTGAATAAGAAATATAGGAAAAGTATCACCACGATGCAAAATTCAATCCAAGATGTTGCTGTCAAGTTGTGGCCTGTTCTCGTATTCAGCTTCGGCAGCAGTGGCACACAGCTTTTTGATTTTATCTCATTTTATTTGTTGCAAAAGTTTGATTGTAAATTTTAAGATCTAAAAAGAGGGCAGTGTGTGTGTGTGTGTGTGTGTGTGTGTGTGTGTGTGTGTGTGTGTGTGTGTGTGTGTGTGTGTGTGTGTGTG
>JBBMJM010145600.1:0-11129 GCA_037832705.1 Centriscus cristatus
TGCGTAATTTGATTCCACGAACTAAATCTGCCTGTGTGTGTGTGTGCGTGTGCGTGTGTGTGTGTGTGTGTGTGTGTGTGTGTGTGTGTGTGTGTGTGTGTGTGTCAGTGTGTGTGTGTGTGTGTCAGTGTGTGTGTCAAAGTATGGTCTTCAACTCCCAGTGACCTGGTTACACAAGCAGCATAATGATGACCATGAACATAAGAGGTACTGATTAAATGAACAGTACTGTACATTGCAATAACATGACCTCCAAAGCGCACAGGGCTGTCAACCACAAGGCCGGATACACCGGGTGACGGCCGCTGCCTTTGGTGTAGAATAGCAGTATGACCTCACCTGTGGTAGATATGTTGTTACAGGTTATACGGATACATATTTGTCCTTTAGGGAATGGCAACGTCCAACCCAGAAGTGTCAGTTGTGTGTCATTCCGTCATATCATATGATCACATTTGTTGCTGTTCTGTTTGACAGAGGCCTAGAAGTAGAAATGATTTATGTTTAAGTCTTGTAAAATGGTGCAGACGTTGCTGATAGTGGCTCTCCAGCCACTACCACAATCACATTTTTCATAAGAAAGGAAACATTAAACAATTATTCGTAGATACATGTCATATGAAACACTTCTCACACTATGGTTGAGAAATTCCAGTCTAGAAATCCTTGCCCATCGACTCTGTACCGTCGATCTATGTCACCTTGTTCGTTTTCCTATTGCGTGCCGAGGGAATTGGAAATACAGCAGTTTATCCCGCCCCTCAGATTGAGCCCTTCCAATTGTGAGTCCCCAGCCCCCAACATCTTGATGCAGGTCTGGTGTGGCGAGAGAGGCTTGAGAAATTCAGCACCAAAAACAAAAAAACAATGACTGGGCCGTGACATCTATTTCTGATGGTGTCAGCTGTGAATACTTTGTGAATACTATTTAAAGCAGAGCTAGATAAGAGCTGTTCATCACTGTCTACTAACTGGCCTGATGTGAAACACACACACACACAACCACCCAGTGTCCAGACAGAGAGAGAGACCCGTCTTTTTTCTTTTTTTCTTTTTTTTTGAGCTGAAGTCACTGGCCCTCACTCTGAGTCATCCATCAGCAGAAGATTGAAATAAAGCCAAGCATAGAAAGGGAGCAAAAGAGTCAAGGGCCACTAACTGGTGAGATGGAGGGAGAGGGAGGAGCGGATAGAAAGCTGGTTAGGCAGTAAATTAAATAGAATGGCGTTTGTGTACATTATCCTGTCTTCTAATACACGTTTTTCGGCAGATTTTCAAACTCCATTATTATCTTACAGGCAAAGTAATCACGCCCCTCCTCCATCAAGGAGGGTGTTTCTCCTGCTGTCTATTAGTAGGTTTAACAAAAACAAGCCAGCTAATGTTACCAGACTTGAAGCAATAACCAGGCATGGTCAAAGATCAGGCTTCAGTCTAGTGTGAATGCAGCCGACTAGACGGTGCCTTCCTCCTGTTTCAGGACCTGGTGGATTCGTGCAAATTCATTATATTAACAAGTGTTTTTTGTCTCTTTTCTCTTCTGCTTTCCTGCGCTCCTGCCTCTGTCTCTTTCTCTTTCCTGTTATGTCTCTATGCATCTCTTCCACGCTAAATGTCATCCAACAAGGAGACAGAGTTAAAATGTAGGGTGCAGAGGCCCATTCCCACCAGCAGGATCTGTAAAACCTCAGGTGTGTTAGTGGTCCTCATACAAACAGCTCCATTGTGATTAGGATAATGGGCAGGATATATTTGAACCGTGTCATAAAGGAAACAAATGTTTATGTATATTATTGTGTGTGTGGTGAATGCTGGGATCGGCTCCAGCACACCCGTGACCCGGAAATGGAATAAGCGGCAGAAAATGAATGAATGAATGAATGAATGAATGAATGAATGAATTGTGTGGTATTCGAAATGGTTGGTTTGCAGTAGAGCAAACTGTTTGTCTTCTTCAGCCATCTTTGGCCGTGCTCGACGGAGAAACAACATATGCATGGTCTTTTCGCCCCACTTAAAACCAATATCACTACAGATTCAATGTTCCATTGACAACCATGCAACCCTGACATTTTACCTTTCGCAACGGCTGTCTGACATTTTCTCACAGTCACTGGCCGCTGCGAGAAGGGTGAATGCTAATCATTTCTGCACTGTGCCGGACTATTCTTACAGGAAATACTGACACAAAGATGACTCAAGCAGGAACGAAACAAAACTTGCTGAATCATTTCTGGAGTGCTTTTGTGCAACGGTGTGCTCTGATGACTTTACAGCACTCGGTTACCCTGCCTGCACAGGCAATTACAGCCGCGCTGCAAATTATACATATTTTGTGCATACGTGTGTTGGAGAGAACATGTTTATGAGCATCTACATGGCAGCTTCATAACTCAAACAATTCCTCAGTGGTTAGGTCTGTTGTGTTCTTGTGTTGCAAACATGACATATCGCTAACTCACGGCTTGCTAATTGTCCCTTGAGTGTGGGTGCAGAAGCGCTCGCTGAGGGCTAATTGTCACCCAGAGGGACTGTGTGAGTCAAAGAATGTAAGCTGCAACAACATGCAGATGGATGAAATGCCTTTTATCAAGAAGAGAATCCATAATGGATTGATGATCACCTAAAAGCAGATATTAACCAGTCATCCACGGGAGATCTGACACTGTCCTCAGGGCCGTATTTCATCTGTTGCAACAAAACACTTTATTATTTTCTATTTATGAATTAAATCACTTAATTATTATGTTGCGTATCAATGACTTGTTTCACTGAGGGTAAAGCCCAATTTATGCTACAACAACTGAGACTGGACTGTTGGACTGGACTTTCCCAACTCTCGGAGCGGTACTCCTGTGCTTCAGAATTGTCAAGTAGACCAATTTTGATCCAAAAAGTGAGAGGAAAAATTGTGCCTATCTTGACATTTTATTTCAAATGCGCTGGAGCAAAAGGAGGCTCCTTTGTGAGTTTTTGCAGACAATTAAATGCAGCTAAACAGTCATCCACTTTTGTACCCTGACCACTGCCATTATAGTGTCAGGTCCACGACAGTATAATAACTACCCAGTAGAAGCAGCTTCATAGTAACTATAAGTACTTGACTCAACGCTGCAAGCCGAGACATTGTGTCCTTCCTGAATATCATCAATTTTGAATGTTAAATGATTGCACTCTCTATTGTATCGTAAATGTCACACAAAGCACCCTTTGGTGTCGATGTGAAGCAGTGCTTGCAAATGACCATTTGCATCAACATAAGATGCTCTCGGCTTCCGAAGTCAATGTATTGGGAGGAAGTCCGACTAACTGGGTAGGTCACAGTGATAAACGGGGTCAGTCGTGGGGCTTTGCAGCCATGAACAATGAGTTGACAGAATGAACAGCAAACATGACTATTAACAGTTTGGAAATCTTTTATTAAAGTCTGGTTTAGACCCTAAACAAATGCTTCAGCTTCGTGCTTCAGGAGACATTGCTGTGTTGTTGAATACTGACAGATCTCTTGCTCTAAACGTCACATATTGACATGACGGGCTTCAAGTCTGAATAAATTTCATATAATTTCAGACTCTATATGACGAGAATGGACCAAATACTTCAGCATAAAGATTCTAGAAGCACAAGCACCTCTTTTTTTATGTTGTCTTTCAGTGTTTACATGGAATAAATATATAAAATGAATTTTGATATAAGATCTTTTTTGAGGCATAGTGCATGTACATATAACGTTTAATCCTTTTTTCTTTTTTGCTATCTTATTTGCTGCTTCCATCAAAAACAGTTAAATTCACATATTAAATTTTAATCTTGCAATTTTTTCCCAGGATGCAGCTATGATTGGCTACGTGTCACTGGAATAACCTTCCTTTACTAAATTATACATCTATATGAATTACAACACACATCACTCAAGCAGCTGCACCCATACACAAACAGTGATGAAGCCATGATATTTGAGTCCTCGAAACAAAATATTATATTCTTTGGCTCTTTCTTTGCTTTTCCTTTGTTACTGCTGTTGTCAGGCAGTCGCTCACATCCCCAAGTGTGAATGGCTGCTTACTCTTCCTAATACGTTTTTGTATCTGCATGCATAATTCACATTCTTGGGAATCACACGGCTGGAGCCAATGGCCCAAACCAACACACAGCTCAGCAGGAAGCACCACGGTCCTCCAACACCTGAATATCAGCTTCAGGGGATTCTGTCCTTGTCCTTGCCCATCATTGGTCCCAACTTTAGCCAACCAGCACCTTTATCACCTGTTTTCTAATTTATCTAATCAAAATATGCCAGTATTTGTGGATCTTACCGTATATTGGACGTGAATGATTTTCCAAAATGATTTTGACCGATGATAGCTGTCCTTTTCTAAGTTTATTTGCGCTGTTTCTTTGGCAGGGTTTCATGGACATTGTCTGTTTAAACGATGGCTCCAATAATACATTTAGTTGAGAGATCTTAGAACACTGCAGACTGACTTTGGCACCATTTAATTCAGACTGTTTATCTTGATGTGGACACAGGCCTAGTTCCAAGTGACACCCCCATTATGATTGAATATGAAAGCAAAGCCTGATTTAGACTTGTGCATCAGTTGTACACTGTAGCCTACGTGAGAGCCCTACGTCCTGACCTTTCTTCCTCTGTGTCGGCAATGAAACAGCAGTCAGACAATGTCTTTCCAGTTAGGGATGTGTTTCTGTACTATTTGTTTACATCAATAGTGACTGAAAGTGAGCAGATCTTGTCACCACAATGCCAACAGCAGCCTTTTTTTCACTCAAAATGTGTCTTTTCTACACAAAGATGGTTGCACTGTATGACCCAGACATTGTTTACTTCAAGAGTTGGAATTATTACTTGATGCAACCAGGCAGTCTTATCACCTATTGTTGTCTGTGGGTGGTCCGTGTCCCTGCAAGACGTCCTTCTGCCTTTGTCAGCAAGAAGGATTCAGCTTGGCCTTAGATGCTACAATTGCCTGGCTGGCTGGAAACTTTGTGCCAAACATGTTACTTTTAATTACCTTTGAACAGAGAGAGAGAGCAAAGTTCTACTGCAGCATTAAGCTGGATTTATACTTCTGTGTCGAACTGACCCTACACTGTACCCTATACACACCCTACACCTCTGTGAGCGTTTATACAGAGTCTGTCTGTGTCGTTCCTTTTTGAATCTTGGCCCTATCTTTTGTTTTTCTGGTTATGTGATTTTGTTTTCTTTACTTCAAGCGATGGCGGCTCAAAGCGAACCGATCTTGTAACAAGCAGTTACAAAAAAACCTCTTTGTTTGTATTTTGTTTTCCTCCAGCAGGAGTGATTGAAAGTGAGCAGATCTTGTCACGACAATAACTCCAACAAGATTGGCATAATTTTTCAAAGATCGTCTTTTGGTCGACTCCGGAGGTGCACATAAGGCTACGGCACACACACAACAACACCGCTGACGCATAAATCAGGCTTTAGTGGTCAGCAGCAGATTGCTGGAGTTGTACCAGACAGCATGGAGAGCAGATCATTTGAATTTTAGTCTTGTAGATCACACATCCATGACCTATCTAAGCCAAATGAGCCAAGCAGCGAGACTGTTGTTCTGGAAGAAGCGCGTAAATTTACTGTGTCACACTTTATCACTCATACATATGCAGGCCTAGTCCTTCAGTCATCTATGAGTGATAAGATCATGACAGGAGCTTGATGAAGAGCAAACCCCTGCAGGGAAACCACTATGTGGGTGCATGTGCTGCCTGCGTCTCAGGTGGGGGGAGGGGGAGCAACAAGCTGCAAACATCATGGACGATGTGACCAAAGCCAGATATAAATGAGCGTTCCACCTAAAAAGGGGAGAGGAGGGCTCTGAGGATGTCTGCTCACAGCAGATTTCATATATTTCGGAGTCTATAGTTCTTTGCTCTTATCTTTGTAATAATACAAGCGACGGTGTGGGTGTGAACGCTTGCTGTGAGTGTGTTTACAGGTGGAAGACTGATTCAATCTTTAATTACCTTTGCTGTTTTCAAAAGGGATTTGAAATCTCAACATAAACAAAACGGGACACCCCCCGCTGGAAAATCCACCACTCATCCCCTGATGGATTGAGTGAGAGCGTCACAAGTAGGACCTGCGGGTATGTGACAAGTCTGCTGGCTGGCCTTCGTGGAAACAGCTGTAAAGTTTGACTTCAGCTGCTTGTTATTTGACGACGGTGGAGTTCCTTCGTCGATGAGAAGAACGTTTAGTTAGTTAGTAGCCTGAGCGTCTTTGTCTGCAGGCAATGTGTGATGGTGGGATTCATATCATCTGATTTGCACTTTTACTGGGAAATCTGCCACATCAGCTGAATGCCTAAAGAGCACATTTGCTTACCATCAGCTGGAAAAGAGCTCATTCTACTTGAGCACCGGTTTGGCATTGATGTAATATTACAAACTATTTAAGTATTGACCAGATTATTAGAAAAAAAATACATTGTTTAATTGTATATTCGTTTATTATACATATTTGAACATGTGTTAATATTGGGTGCCTGTAATCACTATATTTTACAAACCTTACTGTACTCAAGGCATAAACGGTTTCAGGGGTAATACTCTTAATATATTTCAGTAAAATAAAGTAAAGGAAAAAAGTAAAGAATTACAGCCTGTGTGTGCGTGTACATAAACACTTTTAGTATCTTTTCTTTTGAATTTATTCTGCATAGTAAAACCACATTAACATCGACACACTATGTGACTCAACTATAAAATGTAACTTTAGTATATAAAATGCAGCGTAGTATCGATGGCCACAGTCACTTTTTACAGTGTCGACGCCCCATCCTGTCGCCTGGTCTCATTAAAAAGGGGAAGGTCAATATTAAGAAAATTATTATTAATCGTTACTGCAAAGTGTTTGTCACACTAGCCACTGTCTCTTTATGGAGAGCTTATTGCTATTTATTGGCCTAAAAAGCAGACCGTGTCGCATATTGACATTTGAGACTCCAAACGGTGGGGGTAGCAAACATCTAACATACAAACATTTCTAGTTCTTCCGTCACGTACAAACCGGCCCTGCAAACGATGCAGGTGGGTAAAATGTTACAGCAGCTAGTGACGATCAAACCAACTGCAACAAAAACCTCGACAAGCAAAGACTTGAGTGCGTAGCACTGACAGAGATGGATGGTTCAGCTCGAGAATAGAAGTCTGGTTAACGTGACTCAATCAATTTGGAAAACATTTGCATCCAGTTTAGTCAAATAGTTTGGATCCCCATTGACTTACACAAACTAATGCAAATTCCTGCAGAAACTGAGGCGTGTAAACTGAACAATTTTCATTTGCTTTAAAGAGAGATTGTGGTTCCCCACTGTGAATAAATGCAAATAGGCCAGAGCTGCGGATTTATCAAGCACAACAACGACAGCATGAAAATACTTGGGATGCCTTGAAGAAGAATGTGGTTTTAGCTGAAAAACATTGATCATAGTTAAGGATCTTATGTGACTCATTGCAGCGTGGAGCAGCAAACCCTTGTCAGTGCTTTTTCTCCTTTAATTGAACTAAAGTAATGAGCGCACACTGTCTTCATATGGATGATGGAAATTTATAGAGGATGAGAAGAAGAAAGAAAGACAGACTGCTATACACACACACACACACACACACACACACACACACACACACACACACACACACACACACACACACAACAATACGTATTCTGGAAAATCCACGTCAATATTTTGGCAGGAATCTAATCTCAGATGTCTGGTGAGTGAGTGAGAATGTCATTTTCTATTATATTGCCTGCTTTGCTTGTTGTGTGTAAGTGCTGATGGTTTTTATTATCTGTCTCTCCCTCTTAGATGTCAGATTTCTGCTTGGGGGGAAGAGAGGCCAGTGCTGGTCATGCAATCTTGTGAAAAAGTTAGTTTGTTTTTTTTTTCTTTTCATTTGTGCTGAAACGTGTGCCAATATGAATAACTCTAACTTCCAAACTACTAATTGCTCATTTAACACTGAGCATGGTAGAAACTTTGATTTCTGTGTATATGTGTCAGGATGCATATGTAAATCATCAATCTACATCCCGCTGTTGAAATCAGAAGACGTTGGCCTAGTTAACATCCCATCCCGCCTATCAGAAATAGAACTAGCAGAGCACAACAAAAATGGAAGAGAAGAAAACAGAAGACATATTCTCAATTCTGCAATTCTGGTGGAATTAAGTGTTCAGAGTCTCATTTGCAACACTAAGTTCCTCATTGGTACCAAGCTGAATGGTGGTGAATGGTGTGTGTGTGTGTGTGTGTGTGTGTGTGTGTGTGTGTGAGAGAGACCAATGTTGCCCCCCCCCACCCCCCCCAATGTGTACTTTTCTAAGTTGTAAAGTCTAAACTACCGTTTTTTTCTTCATCCCTGTCATTTGTTTTTGTTGGTGGTTAAAGGTAGGCTGAAAGTCAAAGGTCCATTTCCTCTCTTGTCTTTGTCTTGCATTCCTTCTCACATGTTTCCCTTGAAAGCCTGCTTGTCTCGTACTCCTCAGGCACCGCTACATAAAGAGAAGGCAAATGCACAGAGTAAAGGGTCTGATTAAAAGAGTACAGAGAGTAGGAGACGGGCTAATGTTTAGCGTTGTGTGGCTGATTAAAGCATAGCAAACAAGTGATTGCTATGCAGCTCTACTCCTCACTGCTAACTCATACACAAGGCTGCTCTGTGTTCTCTCTCTCCATGTCTCCCCATCTCTAAATCTCTCCTTAATTCTCTCTTTGCCTATTTGCCTCACTACTCGTCTCAATCTCCACTTGTCTCTGCTTTTCCTTTTCTCCAGATATCCCACTTAGAATACTTTCCTATTCCTGCAGATATCGTATTTCTGTAATATCAGGTGAGATTGAATCATTAATGTATTAAGTTTTTCACCAACAATTTTCAGACAACTCAAAATGTAAACATGTATTGTGTATCATATTATATATATATATATCTTTCATTTACTTTCTGCTGAATACAGTGTTAACTCTAATGTTAGCGGAACTCTAACACTCTAACCACTTTGAGTCTGACATTATCCTTATGCATCAAAGTAATGCTATACCAATGGGGCACTCATGCAACACAAAGCTGTAAACAAGGCTTTAATCCACCAATTAACAATTGTATGAAAAGTCACATCACAGGTTGAATGAATAAAAGTAATGTTTCAGTGTCAAACTCAAACAAGGTAGTGGATTCTTTCATGCCCACATCAGTATGGGGTTATTTTGCAGCGTTCTGTGTCAATCTCCAAATGAAACTTTCCCATGCCTGTGTAAGACAGTTCCAACTCTCATCTGCTCGGTTGCCGTGCTGACAGCTCAAATTCAATTATTGCAAACTGCGTGATAATCCCAGGCTACTGATTGGTCACCGCTGCCCTCTATTAAGTAAACACAGCAGGGACAACTCCAGACGGAGACGGAGAAGGAGAAAGGAGAGGAGCTGAGGTTGATACAAAGAAAGTGAGTGAAAATGCGAAACAGGAAGAAGAAAGTATGGGGACGGGGAACTTAGAGGGAAATATGAGACGTAGCCTATAAGAACGGAATAAAACATATACCCCACCTTTTTCATCCCCTTAAAGCCCCTGGCATCCTTCGGCTCAGGCTAAAACAAACAACCTTGCCCTTAAAAGCCCAGTCTGTAATCCCCATGTAATCACTCAGGCAGCCTCAGCACACATAACCAAAACATGGGAATGGAGACAGAAATATGGACGCGTGTTTTTGTTTAAAAAGAATTTGCTGGATTTCACATCAAACACCAAGAGACTGAACCACTAAATTGCACTTTACATTGAGTTTAAAATGTATATTCAAATCTTGTCTTCATCTGTAGTGTTTACATACATGAACCGAGAACAAATGCGGAACTGATTTGTTTTTAACCAACAATGAGTGATGGTAATTTACTCATTGTCATTATTATTCAGTAGAAGCATACCATACTGATGGAGGATAAGAGGTTAAACCCCTCGAGGAGTTGACTGGTGAAGTTTTGAGAAATGAGAAAAGAATGGACTACTGGCTTTTGAGAGAAAAAAAAGTCTAGACATAAAGGGAAATCCAAGAACCCATAGGAAATAGTGGAATACAGTACATAAAATGACAATATAATACAGAGAAAATACTAATTCAGAGAAATAGACATAATAATAATAATACATACACAAGTCCATATAAAAGACATTGTCCACTGTGCATGACAGACAAACACACTGACAGTAGATGGACTCAATCATGAGTTGATACTTTGGGGTGTACTGTCAGTGCTCCCCTCTCCTCTGTCAGCAGTGGAGGTGTGGCCTGGCAGCGTGGCGAGCAGACAGTGCACCTGATCCTAATCATCCCTCTGATTGGAACCTGCAGCATGGGGGCTTCGCTCGCTGCCAGACTGTCCGTGCTTCTTGCCAAACCTTCCAGCCATTCTCTTCCCTTTCCTGCCTAGCATTCCTCTACTGCCTCGTCCACGCTTTTTGTTGGACTCCGGTTTAGCTTGTCGATCTTTTCTTTCCTCACTCTTCTTTGCCCATTTTCTTTTACCTCAGTTAGCTTTCATTAGAGAGAATCTTCCTTTTTTCCCACCCACTCGTCATGGTGTAGTTGATTGTTTTGTATACAGATTACTTTTTTTTCCCCATTGTTGTTTTGACTTTGTTACTCTAATAAACCATCTGTTGTCAACGGCTTCCTTTGCTTTCATGCTTGCTTTTCTGCGCTTTGGGTCCAAACTTCGCTGAGGCTCATGTGATGCCCACGGGCAGAACTGCTTCTGAAAGTGAATCAAGACCACTGTCAGTGGAGCAGATTCACAAATATCGGTATAATCTTAATACTGTTGGATCACATCCTTTGGCTGAAATATGTAGGACCTCAGAGAAGGTTATTTTTGTTGGAAAAAATATCCCTGCCAGACCACCATCTACATCTAAACAGCTGTTTGTCACGCTGCTGATCTCATCTCACACAGACTGACTATAATGTGCGTTCTAAAGTGGATTCATGGTTGCCGGCAGAAATATATATATATATATATAGAGAGAGAGAGAGAGAGAGAGAGAGAGAGAGAGAGAGAGAGAGAGAGAGAGAGAGAGA
>JBBMJM010145619.1:0-11127 GCA_037832705.1 Centriscus cristatus
TAGTTACAGTCAGAAACAAACAGGTTGAAGAGACTGAGAGAGACAGAGGTGTGTGTGTGTGTGTGTGTGTGTGTGTGCGTGTGTGTGTGTGGGGGGGTGTCAATGTGTTAATACAGCCACAGTTTACTGACCATAATGATTCAGTAAGCACCGACTTCCCTCCCCTCTCAAATGATTGATTCTGATTTGATTAGTGAACCGACTGTGGCAAAAAGGCATTTCCCTCCCAGACAGACATGACCGATGAAGCAATCAAAGGAATTACTGTTTCACTATGATATGTCCTCATTGGATTTGACTTATGCTCATGTAATGAAGCTAACGGTATTTCTGTCAGGTTTTATGCTCAGAGGTTACAGGGAGACTGTGATTTAATTTCTGAGGCCAGTTAACGGCAACGATTCACGATGAGCCGTTGCCGAGGTGTAATCCGGCCCGTCTCAGCTCCACTTGAGCCGTGAGTCAGCTCATCAAATCACCGGGTACTGGAAGGTAAAGGATGTTTCAGTGTTTCACCTGCCCGTCAGCTTGTCGCGACATGAAATGAAACATGGCAGACTTGTGGACGCATGACAGAGAGGATCGATTTACTGACAAAAGCTTAAACTGACTGAAACATCCCTTTGTCGCATCGCGTATAGAAGTCGTCTGCTCGAGATTTTTGCGATTAACCGAGACGTGAATACAAACATGTACCCTAAATATCTGCGAACTACATAGAGGGAAAGGACAAATAGAGCCAAATATGCCATTCAAGTGTCGACTCGACAGAGTTGACCAGTCAAACATAGTGCAGCGTTGTCCCGAATCGATGAGCCGAGGACTCGGACACGACTCTCCAAATGGATTTTCCTTGAAGTTGCCTACTGTTTTTTGTGCTGTTGCTTGAAATGTTCGATACCAATTACGTGTTTGTGCTAAGCACCAAACATAAGCACCAGGCTCTGCTAACCAAGGACATACATCATGTAGAGCAGCCATACCTTTCATTGAAATGTTGTATCGTCCTTCTAACGAGGACTTCCTGGAGTCTTTCCATTAGTATGAGAATTACAAACAACAAAACATTCCTCCCGGAGGTTAATGGAGCCGGCAAATACATAATTCAGCACGTCCATGCAGTTTCCACGGCTTCCACTGATGGCCGTAGCATCTAATGGGCAGAGGTGATGATGTTCTACAGGGATTTTTACGGGGATGGCCACTGTTAATTTGTTCCGAATTGCACACTTGGGTTCTCCGTTTGCAGAGAAACTGGCAAATGACATTCTGCAGCCGGGTGCTGGTATTCGTTAGACCCATCCTGCCTACTCACGCAGAGTTTGTCACTTTAAACCAATGTAAAAAGTGTGTGTGAAGTCTGAGGCAGACGAGGGATGTGACGGATAAAGGGACATATAATGCACTGAGGTATTTTGTACCTCGTTTGTTTTTCAGAGTATGTCAGGCACTGAACAGTTGTTAGGAAATGACAGGAACAAATAGTGTAAGGACGGTTCGGGATCAAAGTAAATGAGTCATTGGAAACAACTGGTGCGTTCGTCACTTTGCTCTCTAATGAAAAGAACTTTGGATGTTTATCAGACTGTGTTAATTGATTTCACGGAGCAAATCAGGATCATTCGGACTGAAAGGGAGAGACTTCTCAAAATAGAATCAAACCCACGTGCTGTCGCTTTTGACTTGACGTTTTCAATTCAGTCCATTGACACATATCACGTGTTGTTTGTTGTCACCGGTCGTTTCTTTGACAACCACCACGGTTTTGTGTTTTGACGTTCAGACCATCAGGACATCATTTGTTCAGTGGCATCAAGAGATTCGGCTCCATCGCTGCTCTGACGGGGTCAGCACAAGGTTACGGATGAAGTTTGGGGTGAGGGGAAAGATGACAGCGGTGGAGCGGTGACGATGACGGTCCGGGTTGGTTCGGTAACAGCCTGCTGACTGTAACAGCGAGTGTGACTTTACAACCACGAGTGCAAATGTAATCTATGTCATTTTAACAGCAAAGTCAGAGAACAATTGGCCTATTGCGTTTTCCAGATTTTGTATTTTGTATTTTTATTTTTTCGTATTTTTGTCTCTTATGCTACACGCTGAGTCAGTCTGCGAATCAGCAGGAGACAATAAAAGGAGCTGGTTACCTTGCTGAGAAGTTGAAGTCACAGCCTGTCGCCCGCAGCTCTTCATCTCACAGCTCCCTGTGGCTGCTTGTGCATCACACACACCTCCCCCCTCCCCTCCACGGTACTTCAGACTGATCTGAGCTTCGACAACATGCCAAAGAAATGACCACCAACTTCATCACCTGTAGACGCATCGTGGACGAACGGCGGCAGTAGAAGCAAATACAACATATTTACTGTCAGCGCTGGTACAAGTTCTCCAGTTAAATGTTGTACAGCGAAGATGCAGAAGAATAAAGTAACATTAGGAAAAAAATAAATAATAATATGAACACGTTCCCCGGTGAATGGCACATCACATTCAGCTGCAAATCAGGAGCTTTCATCAGCTCCAGTTGTTTCACCTCATTCTGTCTAAAAGGACCTTCTTTTAATTACTATCTTTTTTTTTTTTTTTAATTATTCTCACTTCAGGAAACAATCACGTCCATAGTAAAAAGGAACAAAAGCACACTGTGATTACAGCGTGTCACATACTGACTCTTTTGTGGCTCCATGGCATGTGACTGCGTCCATTTATGCCAGCATGACACCCAAAGGGCTGTCCATTAACTCTAATGTAACCCCCCCCCCCACCACACACACACACACCACCACCGTCATGATGCGACGCTCAGGGAAGTGCTCTCCGCTGAGTTAACATTAGACTTATTTGAAAGCCTCCCGCGTGTCACACGCAGAGGTCAAAGATTACTTGTGTTTTGTGTAGAGAAGGAGTCGATAGTTCACATGCGGGGGAGTTTTTTTTTCTTTCTTTCAAGCACACAGTGTTAAATCTGCAAATGGTTGTTTGTGTATCTGCATTGTACTATTTTCTAAACTTGACATGGATATAGGTACGGTAGGGAGTCAACAATGAATGGATGTGACAATATACACTGGACCGTCTCTCTGCAACCGCAGATCAAACCAAACATGAACTGCCAAACCAGTGAGAACCTCGCCGAGACTTCTCCGAGGCTGCTGCTCGCTCCGCTTTTCACCATCAGGTTGATACATTTCTCTCCGATTCTGGATCCCTTTCCGACTGTAACTTATTGAATTTCTAGGCTCCACACATCTGTGTTTCTTTCTATTTCAACAATGTCTAGTAGCTTAGCGTTTAAAAAACAGCTGCACATCTTAGTAAACATTTATGCACCAACGTTCTCTTGGAAATGACTCGTGACGTGTTAATTTTCCTCAAAATATGATAATACACAGCCTCAGGTATAACATTTTAAACATTTAAAAACAACAAGTAAACTAGGGAAAAAAAAAACAAAACATGCTGGGCAATTAACAAGCTGCAGAATATGCAGATGGAATGAAATGTGAAAACCACAGCATATGTTCTCAGAATAAAGCGACGGCAGATAGCCCTCAGTCGCTATTAGTTCCAACAGTGTGTGTCTACCACAACACACTCGAAGGCTTATGACTTCACAAGTGCACTATCATTTACTTCCACATGCTTCACATTATTCTGAGACTGCTGCTTCCCCCATTAGGGAGATGAATCCATTCGCCGATGATTTGCATAAACACCTGTCAGTGCTTTGTCTCCTACTGATATCTAATGAATTTCAAGCATTGACTGTTCTTTGCTGTTCACTTCCCCGCCAGTCACAAGCTGTCCTCTCCTGACACTGGAATGTAGATTTCTGTCTCACTCCCTCCTTAAAAAATGCTTTCAGGAGCTTCTGGAGCACCATTCCTTCTGCTCATTTGATTTTTTTTAAATATTTTTTTAATTCCTTCCGAATGTGCGCTGTGCCTTTGTCACCACTAACAAAAGATGTGTTGATAGAACTCTCACCATTAATCCTGTCTGTTTTGAGACGGGGAGTTAACCACAGGTTTTATCGCAGGACGTGTCACAGAGTTGAGTAACCAGTTAATAACGCAACTACGATTAGCTCCCGTGATAATTAGTGTGTCCATATATCGCATTTATGCACAAACACGTGGGCACGTGGGTGCACCGTGATGGCAAACAGTGACGAGTTGGTCGCCGCCTCACAGAGTTTGTTATAAATACTTGCCGCAGACATACTGGCTATAAGAGCCATGCATCACCTGGGCAGATAGGCCAGTAAAGCGATGATGTGTGTGTCCTTGGCATGGGGGGTTGGGGGGTGGGGTGGTGGGGTGATGAGAAGGGCTCCTAGCTTTTATCTCTGGCAAGCATCAGCAGAGACCAGCCATCACAAGGTCAGCCTTGAAGGTGAAGCATCAGTGGAATGCTTTGCTATCATAATTCACTTAGTAGATGTATCACAAGGAGCAGCAACACATTGGTAAAATTTATGAAACTGAGCCTTCATAGTAATATTTGCAGAGGGGGTACTTGGAGGCTTTATTCATTATTCTGGCTGCATTATACTGCAATACATCTAGACCCCACTATGATGGAGCAGCTGTATTCATATTCATAGATTCAGTATATTAATGGCTTTTAAGTGTGGGTTTCCTGCATATTCTCAATGTATTTTCCAAATGTAATTGGGAAAATCAATATGCAGCTTGGCACATGTGGAGCGCCACCTCCAGATGTGCGTCCAGGTCTGGAGTGCTACCTTGACGTGAAGATCTTGTCAGGATATGAGCGCGTGTTATGTTTATGTCATCCTATCAATCACGTGTGCACGTTTAACTGTGACTCCAGCTCACGCCGATCTGATTTGATCATTGAAGTCCAATGCAAGTATGACAAGTGTCTCATTGTTTTTCAATTAATTTGACGCTATTTTACGCTATTTGTCATTATCATATACATGATTCATGTATAATATAATCAATAATGAATGGGGACATTATTTTAGGGTCCAGAAGCCTTTTTGACTAATTGGTGCCATCATTATATATCAAATGAAGTGATCAATTCTACAAATACACACAGCATTTTTAGATGCATCACAATACAGTTTATGATCAGGGATAGTAGATACTGAACGGCTGCTATGAGATTGTGGGCAGAAAAAAAAAAATAGTTAGCTTTATGCTAATGCTACGTTGTAGCAGACATTTCAAACAAAATATAATGTTCACCTAGTACTTCTGAACTGGGTTACACCTCATTTTAAGGACTCAAATACTTTAGTGTGCTCCATTGAGAAAAAATAAAATCAATTTTGTGAGTGTTAGCGCTGCATCAAAGTGTGGAGACACAGTAGGCTCGAATTAGCAGGGCAAGAGGAAGGTGACAGTAACTGGCACACACTCTATGTTTGCTTAGCGGTATATTCAAAGAGGCTCAAAATACAGCAGATGGCCAAACAATAACCAGAAGCAGAATGTGCAGTCCTACGAGGGACCGGATGAAAGTTGTTGGCGGAGTTGGCATTCAGTCGCTTCCCTTCGCCACTGCCTGGCCTTTCTGATGTGTTCTTCCCCGTGGCTGTGGTCATTCTAAAGCAATAAATCATGGTGACAACAAATGCTGTGACATCTGCCACACAGCATCTGACGGCTGACAAAAGTCATCTGTACCCGTGATCTGTGAAGCCAGACGATGAAAATAACGTGGCGCAGCAGAGAGCCTCCCGACGTGTGCCACCGACAATATTTGCTCATCAGCAGGTAAATTAGCGCAAATTGAATCATGTTTTTTTTTTTTTCTTCTCCGCTATTTAAAATGAATCATGCCCCTGCTGCTCCATTTTGACCTTGACAGGTCGTGTTGATGGTCATGAGTGCTAACGTCCCCCAAAATTACCGTAAAACTCCCCATCAAAGGCCCTTCCTGCTGTCGTGTGCCCTCTGTGTTCAAAATTACTGTCACAAACGCTTTAATCAGACAATGTTGTTGGAACATCAACTGGTTAAACGTATTTTACGCACAGTCAGAACAGTGACGACAACACGATCATCATTTTGGATCACAAGTCAGGTTTAATTTATTCCTCTTCTGAAATTACTGTCAAAATCACAGAGGTAGAAATGTCAAGTCAATTGCCTGTTGTCTTCTTTTTTTTTTCTTCCATTCTGCACACAAAGAGTTTCTATTTTCATTGCTTTGAAATCATCGTTCTCCTAATGCCATTATGCGACCACACCAATGCAGGCGGGGTAAGAGGCAACTCCACGACGTGACTCTGAGGCACTGAGGGAACAGATGGCGGTTGAGGAAACACCTGGACTCGGGGTTACACGTTGTTTGGCCGCCATGTGCCAAGACAGACTGTCGCACAGAAATAGGACGGCGGCATTAGATCCAGGGAACCATCGCAGCACATGGCTTAACGTGTGCATGCACGGATAATTAATGATTCCGTCTTTACTCCTCGGGTGGACATGCGCTTGTCGCGGCTTCGGTACCCTTGGTGTTTGATACCGACGCACGCGGCGCCCTTTGGTGTCCGTGTGCGTCGCAGCGGGTGGTCCGGCGTCCACTCGTTCCAAATTAGCCGCTTGCAGTGGCCGTTAGTCTGGGCTCATTAGAAACATGTGGCATCAAACAGGAACCAATCATGAGTCTCTCGCTGAAAAGTCTGTTGTTTGTTCATCCGCCGCCGCATTCTCATTATCAGCGTTTGACAATCGTCATGGCAACAAAATTGTCTCCTTGTTGTGTATTAGGTTCCAGTGACAGGGTACTATCTCATGGTCAAGCTCAATGTCCCTATGAACACCTGAGGGGTCTGACTTATACCCAGGGTGATCACCACCAACCCACCCATCTCTCCTGCAATGGAGACACCAGCAAATAGGACGGACCTTGGAAACTGCCTGGCAATTTCATAAGGCCAACGCGATGCCAGCGAGTGACATGGCATGTGATTATCATCAATTAACATCAATGTCAAGATGCTCATGAAGAGACGAAAGGCAATCAGAACGGAGTATTCACACAGACCACGACATACACTCAAGGAACACAGTTCACAACTATTTGCTTGTCTCGGCGTTCATTTTTTTTTTTTTTTTTTTTTTTACAAAGTCGTACTTGTTTGGTTCTGGTTTGAAGATTTAACAACAACACCCCCCCACCCCCCACCCCCACCCAGCCCACCCTTCCCAGAGCTGTACACATTGTGAAAAATGTACATACGACCAGGTCCAGTTCCTGTTTTTTCCTTCTTTTTTTCTTTTTTCTTTTTTTAAGGAGGGAAATTACGTGTTACGAGAGTATTTGAAATTTGATTGATTATTTAGTAACATTGAAAATGGGATTCAACAGTCAATGTGAAAATAAGTGCTGAGAAATATTATTCTTCTGTCTCTTTGGAATAAAAGTGTTGAGTATTAATAAAAAATCTGAAATCTACGTCTCGTTTTCGTATTTCCCCTCAACAGGTTGACAGAAGAACCTTCTTTTGTGTGTGTCCTTTTTATATCTCACGCAAACGCACCGAAGCCTCCGATCATTTTACACCCCACTGATCTGATGTCAGTCATCGCGTCGCTTCATGTCTGCCGCCGAGACTCGTCTGCTTTCTCATCTGTTATCCCCGTCTCATCATAAACGAGACTCTCGGCCGGGATTGATGTTACTCACCGTGACACGAGTGTTTGTGTCGACCAGGCGGAGGGAAAAGGGACGTTTTCAAATGACCACGGGAGATCCGACGAAGAATCCTGATGTAAAGTAGATTGTGTGTGTGAAGAGAAGTGATGCAAACTGAATCAAGCAGCAGAGATCAAAGAACCCCAAAAGCCCCTCTCACACACACACACACACACACACACACACACCACTCTTGACTAAGTCCAAGTGGTGACACTCATTGACTGAAGTCCCTTTGGCCTGAACATCCCACCTGAACCCAAAGCCACAGTCTCAATCCTTGAGCTGACATCTGCAGGGACGTCAGCAAGTTAGGACCAGAATGTCCTCACAGTCCCACTATGTCCTCATTCAGACTGATGAAAACTCAAATCATGTCTCACTAACATAGCTATACAAGTTCACACACACACACACACACACACACACACACACACACTCCTCTGAAATCCTCATCCAGCAACAGGAGTTATTTAAAGAAAGCAGCAGGTCTGAGAACGTGCCGATGCCTTGTGTATAGATAAGATCGAATGTGCACAGTCGAGGAGGCGGCTCACGCACGCACACACACACACACACACACACATGCACACACACGCCGACTAATCTGTTAATCAGTTTTGTCTCCTTTATCTTAAAAACAAACGTTCTCTGCTCCCTATTCCCTCTCAGCCATCTATTTCTCCTTCTTGCTCCCTCCCGACATCCACGACAACCTCGCGATGCATTGTAACACATGTAACTACTTCTTGACAATTAACTGTTACCTAGCAACTGGCTCCACTTCCAGAGACGGGGAAGGAGAGGAGTCGAGGGAGGGACGGGTGTGTGGAAAGAGAGAAAGATTCATACAGTATTCCCTCAGCACTGTAACTGGATTGGATACAACAACACGTTGACAATACAAGACCAAAATGGAAAGTACAGCCTGAGCTTAACGCCCACACGGCAGCGTAGAGGGGAGGGGGGAGGAGAAGGGGATGTTGATGGAGATTACAATCTAAGGGTTGTGGATGCAAGAGAAAGAAAAGAAAACAGGAATCGACGAGCACGCAGATGCCGGTTGGAGTGCAGGAGGGGTGAGGAAAAGGGGAGGGGGGGCGATGGGGGGGGAGTCATGCCACGCTGCAGTGTGTGGTGTGGAGGACGAGCAGAGAGACGGAGGGCAGGAACTGGTTGCTGTAGAAACACTTGGCAAAGTTTTAACGAAGGCGCAAAGTTCTATTCCGTGCCCACAACACACACACACACACACACACACACACACACACACACACACACACACACACACACACACACACAGACACACACACAAACACACACACACACAGGTGCAAAAAAACCCAAAAAGTATAATTACGTGAGCAGACAATAGCCCCCCCTGCTGGGGCCATGAGGACAGTTGATGACTTGTGCTGGGTGAAAACAAAGGATGGAGCTGCTGCTCTGAGTCAGTGCGAGTCCCGGGCGGCAGTGACACCACGTGGCCAAAGAACGGGACGCTCACGCAGACACACGCGGTCACACACATCACACAACGGTTTGTGAGGACGACACGCGTTCCGCTCACAGCCGACGAATGGGATCCCAGAGAGGTCGACGAGTTTGTCAACCTGTGGCCCGTGGACCCTGACGGGGGTCCACGTGTGTCTCTGACTGCTCGTAAACACTTTTCTTCCTCCACCTGTTGTGTTAAAGCTGCAGGGTTGTTTGGTCTTGTGCTCACGGTTCTTCCTGATAAAAGACAGAAGACCGTCACCCAGAGTTGTGTCACATCGGACGGACGAATTAGGCTGAAAACACTTGGTGAGAGGAGAAGACAGAATGAGTTTGTCACGTTTCAGGAGAAGAAACAGAAAGTTTATTACGTTTGACGATGAAAGGACGTCTGCGTTCATGCAAACCTTCCAGCAGCTTCCGTTACATTTCAAGAAAGAAGGTGTATTTATTTCATTACATAACATTTGCAACACCTCAAACTTTCCCACTCTCCGTCTCCTTCTCTGTGTCTCACTCTCACACCCACGTTGTTGAGGACTCATGCCCGCCTCCTCACCACCCGGCTCCCCCTCGGAGGGCGCCCCTTCGCCCCTGGCCTCACTTTGTACTGGGCCAGGCTGGCAGTCGTCCCTCCCAGGTTTCGCGGTACCAAAGCCCCCTCTTCTTGGTAGCCGTGGTGACGGAGGAAGGATTCCAGGGTTGCTAGGCGATGAGTGAGCTCCGTGATGCGCCGATGCAGCAGGGAGACTTCTCTGAACAGGTCGTTGAGAGCCTCAGACAGAGGGCGCACCCTGCAGGACGGACGGAGACTCAGCGTCAGGGACAGATGTCTGTCGGCTGAATAAATCCAAAAGTTGTGAACGTATTGAACCTGATGAAACGTTCAGTAACTGCTGCTGATGGACCAGGACCAGATGATGTTCTACAACCATCTGGGTCCAGGACTCTATTGAAGGAATTGTCCTCATTGTCAGCAGATGGGTCTACAATCCCACAACAGCAGCAGTGGACTGTCTCTGTGGACCAGTGGTCAGTGGGTCTGTCTGCTAACACAAAGGTCAGGGGTCAGAGCCCATCCAGGAGCGGAGGGCTGGTTTTTAGTTTTATTTGAAATGAAAGGTCAGGTCAGAGGTCATGATTTGTGTAACAAGTCATAATGTCTAATGATTATTTTAATAATAATTTAATGATTATTGTCAAAGTCTGATGATCAATGAATTCATCAGATGAGATAACTGATGATTGTAACTTTCGGTTACAAATAATTTTTTTTCTGTTCACATGCATTTGCAGCTTTTCTTATTTAACGTGTGATTTCAGGGAAAACCACCAAAGAAATACAAATAACTGTTGCCTCATCGCGAGAAGGTCCTGAAAATAAAACATTCCACTTAATACAAACCCAGAGAGGTCAAGTCCTGTTTACATCAGTGTAACGTCGAAAATTACAAAAAATACAAATAACGTCAATGAACTCACTTAATGGTTGTTTTTCGAGGTCAATGGGATCGTACCTGGAATAGTCCGGTAACAGCGCGCTGGGCTGTGAGTGCAGCAAAGACTTGATCTCATTGAAAATGCGTTTCCCCCAGGTGTCCAACACCCGGGTCACACTCCGCACCGAGGCCACGTCGACCTCGTCGGCTGGAAGACGAGAGACGACACCGTCAGCTGGTCGAGCTCTGAAACCCCTTTGGACGGTGACTCACCTCCTTCTCTGTAGTTCCAGTAGCCGTAATCCAGATCGTTCTCCTCTGCAGCTGAATGGGCCCCGGTTGCCATAGCAACCACCATCAGCACCATCAACAGAGGGGGAGGAACCATGACGTGCTGACACTCCCCTGAACGAAAAAAAGTTGTTTTCATTTACAGATCTGCTTCGTGTGTGTGTGTGTGTGTGTGTGTGTGTGTGTGTGTGTGTGTGTGTGTGTGTGTGTGTGTGTGTGTGTG
>JBBMJM010145630.1:0-11126 GCA_037832705.1 Centriscus cristatus
CCCCCCCCCCCCCCCCCCCCCCCCCCCCCCCCCCCCCCCCCCCCCCCCCCCCCCCCCCCCCCCCCCCCCCGTATTAAACAAATTCTCTAAAGCGTTTCAACCAACTGGTGTGGAGTGCGCTGATAACAGCTGGCCATTTTGGAGTGTCACCTCGCCTGGCAGCTGCACCGGCGGAGGGAGAAGATGTGTTAATGGCCCACACATCTCCACGCAGTTATTTTGGCAACTTTTTAATTATCTCCCAATGAATGGATTGATGGGAGCGGTCGTAACCACAGCGACACACACACACACACAGACTTCAGTGCAGCCAGGATGGCCTCCAGATGAAATTATCACTAAGTATTGAAGGCAACTTTGCTAATGAGCAGTTCATTCAGCACACTTTGGGGGGGGTGGGGGGGGGGCTTGATGTGACGGAGAGGACCTGAGGCTACCGACTGAAATCACCGAATCAGGAGGACGCCGCTGATTGAGGCGTCCTCCTGCTGAAAGACGATCCAAGAACCCGTTCAAATCATTTGCCAGTAATGTGTCCGTCTTATGCAGGGAACGGTGTGTATCGGACAAATCATTCCGTTTCAAGTCAACTTCATGAGCTTGAGTTACAATCGGGCTAATAATCATGTCCAACATTCAACATTGGACATGATGCTGTTTATATCCAGTAATTGTTGTCTATATCCCACCTAAGGCCCAAACGTACGCCGACTCCATGTATGCGAAGCTCTCGCCCAAGGACCCCCGACCCTCCAGTGAGTGTACGACCCACTCAACCGACTGATCCACCGTCCCAATAGCGGCGCGTTGACTCCCAGGGAAGCAGCAGGGGGAGGAGGGCGAGGCGCCCGACTAGATCGGTGAATTTATCAGATGACATTCTGAATGATTTCCAGCATCAATAATTCACATGTCCTTCACCAGCATGACACGCCCCCTCCTCCATGTCTCTCGTGGCATCCGGCAGCCGAACATACACCGTCTATGTATTTCACTCTGTTATGTATGATGTCACAGCACGCCCGGCTCTGTCTGCGTCTTCACAGTAGTGACGAGCAAACCGGTTCGTTCACGTCAACCGAATCTCCAGAATCTGTTCATCACAGAGATTTGAATCCTTTGTTGCTGTTCAGCTCTTACGCAAGAACTGAATTGTATTTTAGGGTCATGTGATGTTTATCTTAGTGTTCTCAAGCAGTCTCCGTCGTTTTCAGTGAGTGATTAGTAACGAACGAATCACCTGCAGCAGCTGAACGAATCGTTCAGGGACGACGCCACTCTGACGTCTACCGAGCCGAAGCTTTGCTCGTCCAAATGATCAAAGCTACCGGGTATTTACAGACGCAACCCATCAGATGTCAGTGCTCTGTGTTTTAATAACCAGCATTTATCACATTTAAACGGACGAATACGATTTAGTCCAGCCTGGGAACAGGAAATACGTCGCAATAATGAAAACCAACAGCCCAGACCGATTGAAAACGAGCAAAGTAAATAAATATGAATTTCTGTCATTCCCATAAGATGTTCACAGCAGCTGAAATGATGCACAGGGATGAGAAACGTACCGCAGCTATTAAGAAGAGAGCTCTGGAAAATTGCACTCGAATGATCTAAGTGCTCCGCTTTTTTTGGCCTCCGCCTGGAAAACAGCAGCCTGAAAAACAGATGCACTTTGTGTTCTCTTTGGTCGGTGCCTCGGTTCGACATCATCCCTCACCGCCGGGCGGCTGAGCAGCTCGCCGTCACAGGCTATTAACAGCGGCATTAATGGCGCTTTGCGATAAACCTTTACTTTCCTCGGCGAGAATATGAAACGAGACAGAAACAGAACAAGGTCCCTCCGAGTCAGCGAGCGTGCGGGACATCTCACTTGATGTGATTTATCACTCGCTACTTCTATACAAAGTGCATTCAGACGTCGGAATCAAAAGAACCTCAACAACGTGGTCTCAGAGGAAATTCAGCATTGTCTCCAAGACTGTTTCCATTTCCGTGGTGACCTGGTACAAAAACTACCTTGATGACACATCCGGTGGAATCAGATTCAGAAACAACAGCAAAAAGTCAAAGGCGTGTTTGTCTGAGCCGGGGAAACATGGCCGACGGCGGCTGAGAGAAAAGTTTTCGGGGGAAGCTTAGTTATACATGATTCATGGTGATGCTTGCTGAGCTGCTTACCGTTGTGTGAAATTTGACATTAAGCATCTTTTATGCGATTCCTGTTTTTAGTCTGGAAGCCCAAGGGCAAAGAATATGCGATGTGTAATTTTCTCGACGCACAGCCGGTGAATGGGGAAAGTGTTTGAGCCTATTTGAATGAGTAACAATGCCACCGTTGAATACCAATCAGACGCCGCTCGCCGAGAGAGCAGCCGCGGCTAAAAGGTACCGTTCTCTTCCTCGCCGTGTCCTCACTAATTAACGCCATTAGATTTGGCTCCTTTCGTCATGCACGTACCCTGAAGTTGCGGGAAAACATTGTGAGCAGAGCGGCATTTTAATGTGTTTGACCTCTGGTGTGTGTGTGTGTGTGTGTGTGTGTTATAAAGATAAAACCTCAGCCTCTGCACCGGCGACAGACATTACTGTTTCAACATGGCAGATGTGATATCTCTTTCCGGAATTCCATTACAGCCGGCAAAAAAAGGATCCCATTGGACACAGGAGAGATCCGGACTTCCCGGTCAAAGGTCACTGTGAACCCGTGTTTCACTTTTTCAATCTGATTCAACAAAACAAAAACAGACAAAAGCATCAGGACTGAGGAGCCAAAGAGATTCTGGACTGATGAGAACTCATTCATGATGTCACTAAAGTCGGATGTTGCGGAGAATGTTCCGGCACACGCAGATGTTCCAAGTCATTATGTCCTATTCACCCACCTGGACCTGCAGTGGATCAGCAGCCTGCTTCGGTCCCGTCTCATTAATGCAATTGAATGTGCTGTGTTTTTTTTTCCCCATTAGATTCCCAATTGCAGTTACCATGGCGACATGCATACACGCAGCAGCTTGTTACTGCTTCATCACCAGCACTTTTGAAGTTTTCCTTGTCATTTTTTTCCCCTCTCTTTTTCTGCAGAAGTCTTGCATGGTTGATAAGCAGATTGTGCCTCCATCAAAGGAAGCCCCCCCCCACATACACACAACACACACACACACACACACACACACACTCCAGTAAAATCTCTTGGAGAAATGCTCTGAACCACCAAGCTAAGCACACACATTAGCCCTCAGTGAGCACAATGCGCAAATACTTATGCAAATAATACATCACATCAATGTCTTATTTTTTTATGACTATTTTTTTTCCAGTCTTGTGAATTCAGCACAATATGTGTCTCACACATGCTAGCGTGCAGCAGAGGACGACACGTCCCACCGTGGGTCCGGAGAGGTCTGATGCTGCCGCGCCTGCACGCTCTGGTCTCAACAGCGGCGGCGTTCGTTTGTTTGCTGTGACTTGCGCGCCCATTAAAAATGGCAGTTCATCATTTCCCAGAGTGCTGCGGTGACAGCGGCGATTGCTCAGATTGGGATGTGGTCGGCGTGACGCGTGACAGACGAGACAGCGAGCGCGCCGGTGTGAAGGGAAGGATCGCGCGGCGCGTAAATAAATCACTGTCGTCAGTTCCCTGTGGCGATGCGACAACGCACGTGTTTCAAGGGCACACGGCGGCGTACTGTAAGCATCTGTAAGCATCTGTCAGCTCATCAGCGCTATCGGCTTCTTCAAACATTTGACTCTTCAACCATCAGGGGGGGGTTCCAGACATTTGCAGGTTTATTTCTCAAAGAATGTCACGGGACGACAACAGCGGCGGGCCTGAAGGCACCTTTACCTCCGGAACGAGTGAAGAGCGGCGACGTGGCACAACAAAAACTCTGGGTTGTTCTCGACGTCTCCACCGATGCTCGAGTCATCTCAGACTGTCGTACATGAACTGCACTACTAACGAGAGGCAAAGGTGTGATAAAGGTGTAAGATAAACCTTTGTGAGTCTCACAGTGGAGACACGTGCGAAAAACCTGCTCCAGGTGAGGCTCGAACTCACAACCTCGGCATTGCTCTGCAGCGTACTGTCATATAAGTACCGCGCGCTAACCGATTGCGCCACTGGAGCTCTGGAAAAAGGTCTCTGACCAAATCATTCAGTACCCAAGTCTCCAAAACACCAGAGGAAGTCATCAGGTCTATCAGTGAATACTCACGAGTTACAGCGATGACATCTGTCAAAGTGACTCATGTCAGTCGACTCATTCGCAGGGAACGAACCGACGAGTCAGATTCATGAAATGAACGAGTCAGTACCGTTCGTTCACCCAAAGTAGGAACGAACTGAAGTGTAAAAATAAACATCGTCCTCGTTACGACGGGATCTTTGCGGCTGAGCTGTCTCATTTCACCTGGTGACCATGTGACTCTTTCCCGTGAGACCCTGAAGCTTCCAGACACGAGACGAACGTACTGGAACGATAACAACTGGCGGTGGACAATCCCCTTCTGCCGTTTTCATCTTGACAAAACAGGCGACGGACAAGGTTTCTCCGTCACGTCTGCCGACAGGATGCACCATCAAAGAGAAATTCAAAGCGAGGAACAATTACAGCGCCTCGTGTGCCGGTGAGCGGCGGCGATGAAAAGCTCATTGTCAGCTGCGTGCGCCAGCTGCAGCGGGAGGAAGAGGAGGTGCTTTCATCCTGCCCTCATGAGCTGACCTTTCCCTGGATTGTCCAAATCTGTCGCACACGTTTGCCAGAGTTGAAATTTGTTTGGCTCGGCGCCGCCGTCGTCCTGCGGGGACGGACGGGCAGCTTTAAATAATGGACCGACCGAAGGACCAGCTGCCTCTCAGTGAGCAGCTTCTCCACGGACGGACGGACGGACGGACGGACGGCGGGAGGGAGGGAGGGAGGGAGGGTCGGAGGTCAGGTCTTGGACGTGTCTCCTGCACCTCCGCATCTTCCCCTCGGTCCGTCCATCCGCCCATTTCCACCCCGACATCCCTCTTTATTTCCCGCCGTCATCCTAATACCAGTCATTTGTGTGACACCGAGCTCCAAACGTGTAATTTTCAGGAAGTAAGCCCGTCACGAGGGTGGGCTGAGGAGGAGGATTCCTTCCACCGCGCTGACGGTGGTTAAACGACACTAAACGCCTGCTGCCCACACCGGCCGTCTTATGAAGCTCTGATGCTCATTACGCTCTGTAAAGGGAAATTCTTGGACGGATTTCGCCTAAAACAAACGTTTAGCGTCTGGACGGCGTCCATTTAGGTTGTTACAGGCTCAGCCGCAGTGAGACTTGGCTTATCCCTTGTAAACTGCAACCTGTCGTCCACTTTGTGCAAAACGCTGCAGATTACAATGGTCATTCAAGTTGCAGGTTGACTCTGACTGTTTTTCGGGATGAAAACGTCAGCTGGAGGTTGAAAAGCAGCTTTGAGGGGAATTTAAAGCGTTTACAACCCACAAGAAATGTCGGCGATGTCCAGAAAACAAAGGTGGGAAGGCGGCGACCAGGCCAGCCACCAGGAGTGTGTCTCAGATGGCCCTAAAACCAACTAAAACACCTTTTTGAAACGTAACACAGAAATGGCGACATGCTAACCTGCTAGCACCATGCTAATAGGGAAGATCCAACATATCTCCTATCACACGCAAAACACAGTTTCGTTAGGTGTTGCATTTTTCAGTGTTTCTGTTCTGAAATTGAAAACAAAGCCAACCCTTGAACGGCTGACGTCACATGTCACGTCTCATGATGCTTTCATTCATTTCCAACTTGTCTCGTCAGTGATGACCCACCGTTTCTCCTCTGCACCTACATGGGAGAGGAGGGATTTTAATTTCCTGTCGTTTTCCTGCGTTGATGTGATGTGATCAGCAGGAGATCCAGATTCTCGAGTGACATATGGAAAATTAGCATGAGGCACATGTCGCTGCTGTGCGTGTGCGTGTGGGTGTCGCTCGTATCAGATCGGGCTTCGAGTCTCGTACTTTGAGGACTCATTGTCCCCTCTGGAGAATCCGAGAGCAAAGGCATTATCTGTTTTTCATTCCGGGGCTGGAGTCGGATCCGATGATATGATGATACGACTGAGCAGAGCGACGACGTGAAGACGGAGAGTCAGGAGATCTGCCACGGGGCTGAGAGAGCGCTTTGATTCTCCAGACCTCTGGACTCTCCGTGACCTTCCAGCACATCAAGCTGATTATTGGCTCCATTACAAACCCTTAAATCTGTGGACCGTACTTCATTAACGATATGTGATGGATTCAACTTCTGTAAACTCAGCAACTTTCCTAGATTGAATGCAGCCCCCTCCACCCCCGACCCTGAGCCCACTTTCATTTAACGTCCCTGAGCAGCGGCTGCATGATCGAACCGCTTCCTCTCTACTGACATGTTTACTATGAACGGAGAAATTCCACAGAATTGGTGTTGTCACGAGCCTCTGAAATGGAACAAAAGACGTGAGCGACACAAAAACAGGAGGAACACACGTTCCACTGACTCAGAGTCAGTGGATACTGACGCTCCTCTGAGCGCACGACTTCCCAGCTTAGGAGGACGTTTCCATTCAGGGACTTTTTGTCCACAGCTCAGAAAACACCTCAAATTTGACAGCAAGTGGAACACGTGACTTCTATTACCCCCCCCCCGTCATCGAGATCAACCACGAGTCTACCGCCATCCGCCACCTGTGGTCGTGACCCAAAGTGAGTACAAACTATGAAAGAAACGTCAGGCGCCTGAAGCTGGAGTAAGAATCGCCCGTGGAGCAGCAGGTCGTCGGGTCGAGACACGTCACAGCCGCAGGAAACTTTTCCCCCCCACGTGGCGAATGTGTCGCCTGCATGAAACCCCCCCCTCCCACCTCACTCGTGGTCTCTACCGTCCTCATCCATAATTCACACAGGCTCCCACTGACTCCTCAGACATCGGGCGCGGTGCTTCACTATGCAGATCGCAGCTTCCTGCTGCACTCAGATATGTCAATATCAAACCCGGCTCAATCTTTCATCGGCTGGGACGCCGAAACTTTGCTGCTGACAGGATCCACAGGAGGAATAGAGATGTTCCCGTCGCCTCGGGGGAGTATTTGCCATCCAATCACCTCTGCTGACAATGATGTGCCGAGCCGTCTCGCGTTTCCCCGGCGGCCGAGGTCACCTGCATCATTTGCATCCTGTGAAATTGTTTTTGAGGAGATGGTGATTTGTATTAATGTGCGTGTACATGCCACTTTGTTTTTGTTTGGGGCTTCTTTTTTTTTTTTTATTCCCGTCCAGCTTCTTTGACATGAGCTGAATATTCACCAGCGGCAGTAAATTCATTCCGGTCGCATGAGTGGTTACAGAAAGGCTGACGCCACGGCAACGACCGCGGGGCCTCCGTCATTCCAAGGCACGGCGTCCTTGAGGCGGGACGGGTCAAACCTTTGACGTGTTCAAACCGGACCGGGGTTGTTTCCACAAAGACACATTCACGTTGGGTCGAGCGCGCCTTCAGCCCTTCGTTTGCTTTCTGCTTCCTCCCACTATTCAGTCTCGATGAATAATAATAATGGACTCTATTAAACTGTGAAGAAACGAAATAATGACTTCACCTTCACCGACGCAGCCGGAGACGGAGCGTTCACGGCGCTCCAACAAATGGTCTTTAACTCTTTTTAACCGTGGATGCTGCAGACGTGTTCGAGATTCCACAAATGCACGTTCCCTTTCATACGCCGTCAAGTCTCTCGTTTAGAGGACAGAGTCAAAAAGTCGGTCACCCTCCACCAGAACCGGTCTCTTGTCCATTTACTTCCTCTTTTTTGACATATTGTATTTTTTCATCATGACGTGTTTTCGGACACGGTCTCAGTGGCCTCTATGCGTTTGGTTTTGTTTTGTTTTTTCCAGACTGTCAAGTGATTTTTCTGTTTGTGGAAGCCGGAGAGACGAGCGTCATTAAGTCGGCCGCTGTAATCCCCTCCGCAGACGTGAGCAAAAATACATCTTAAAATCACCCATAAGCTCATTATCCTATGAGCGTCAATGGGAATACGAAACTGGCTGCAAGAGCAGCAGGTTCACACCCCGCAAGTGTGGATGTTTAGTTCTTCTTTTTGCCACCGATGTGCCACAGATATCTATTTCTGTGCTGCAGTCACCACTTCAGCTTCACGATTAGAAAAAAAAACAACTCTCCTTTATCTCCTCGGTTTTTTTTTTTTCCATCCTGCATCTGAGGCTAATCTACCCCTCTGCCAGGCTTCCTCAAAACAAAACAAGAAATCTGCTTTGAGTCACGCTGCTCAAGTGGAGGCAGCTTGCATTTCTTTATCGAGTAAAAATAATAATTGGATGGGAAGACAACAGCGTGAATGTAAACACGCCGTCTCGGCCGTGAGCAGACTGTTAGTTCGGTCCAAAGTCGAATTACAGACGTGTTTGACTGCAAAGTGCTCCGACGCCGGCGTCACAGGACGGCCCAGCGCACACAGAGCCGCCTCCGCGATGAACAGCTTCTTCCACTTGCACCTGGAGAGTTTAACGCACGTCGGCTCGTCTCTGAAGCTGTCAGAGGCGCCGCCTGCCACGCCTAGTGGCAACAAAGACAAGAAACTTCTGGAAGTCTGAACTAATACAATTCAGTTCACTTTGAAAGCATAATCCTTTTTTATCTAGTGTCACAACCACGTCAATACCAAGTTCCAGTTGACGCAGATAATTAGTCATCAGAGTCAGAGCTCTCTGGAAATGACTTTGTTAAAAAAAAAAAAAAAAAGTTTAAATAAATAGACCGCTTCATGCTGGAAAAAAAAAGATTGAGGGAATAGGGGATGTTGCATGTTAATTACAACCTTCGCCAAATGTTTAAAACTACGAGCCAGTGTTCATTTGTCTGCCAGTTATTAGATAACACCGCGAGGTGCACGCACACACAAGACCCCGGCTCACTGTTCGGAATGCTTAATGAGTTCGACATCAGATCCGACATCAGGCACAAAGGAAGCTCCGACAATTACTAATTCATGAAGGTCTTTGCTCAGGGTGGAATGTTATTATTTGTTGTGAATACTCTTTGTTGGCTGTGATGAAACAAAACAGGAACATCATTTTGGGTTGTTGATGGCGCCGGAGTTGGGAGACGACACGCCGATGATACTCGGGCCAATGTCCGCTGAAGGCGGTGTCACTTTCCCACAAATCATGTATGGATGTGAAGAAAATACATTCAAATGTAGCGGGCGACGGCGGGACAGGCTCCCATAAAGCAGCCGGGCGATAAATCCCGTCTTTACGACGCTCGTAATGTTCGGTTTACTTAACACTTCGTCAGCGAGGCACCGACTCAACCGCCGGGTGATTTGACGCACTAAAGCACGGCGCTCCAGCTGCCCGTCACTCCCGTAAACCGCACAGAGACGGAAGTAACGTGGATTTATTTGTTTGGGTGCTGCGTCAGCGTCCATGTCTGGGAGGGAATGAATCCTCCCTTTGACTTATGTAAAGGAGGAGTAACGTGTTTTGTAGAAAGCTAAGGCAGCGGAAGATGAGAGAAGGTTGGGTCGTGTCAACTAGCCACTGAAACGACCCGAGTCACTGGAGTCGATGTCATGACTTGGCTGTTTTCAGTCTCTGATCAACCGTTGGTTTGACATGGCGGCAAACGACGATCACCTGATCACAACGCTGAACCCTCGACTGATCCCTGCTCTTACCGAAGAACACCTTCATTGACTTTTTCGTGTCTTAAAATAACACTTCCGTGCTTGTAGCGTTCTGTCCATCGGCGTCGATTTCGTCGAGACTCGTTTTGTTCCCAAACACTTCTTTGGTCATCTCCGTTCCCACCTTTCAAAGCGAACCGACGCCCGTGGTTCGGTCGGCAGCTTGTCACCATCGATTAGTGCAAATCCCCGGTCGGTCGGAAGTGTGAGCATGTCACTGCCACTTTGTCTGCAGGGGGTGTACACACACACACACACACACACACACACACACACACACAGTATTCAAGGGACATGAACAAAGGTAAAAAGACAAACCACTCCAGACACACACGCACACAAACACGAATCCACCTGGACATGAAGCCTCAAACGTGACAAAACACCACGGACACACCAAACACTTTTGTCTCGGCGCTGCGTTTTACAATCACTAGAAAGTTGTTCTCCTCCCCGGCTGGGCTCATTGCGATGCAAATATATGACAGCGCTGCCGGAACGTTTGCCCATAGGTTGACAAGAACAAACGCGATATGGAGATTCTCCCTCATTCGGTCTCACCTCGACGCCAAGGGCAAATGGAGACGGTTCAGTGGGGCAGAGCGGCTCCGACATCACTCTGCGGGGAACTTTGGTCTCCTCTTTAATTATTGAGAGACTGTTTGGGAATGTAAACACTCTGACTGTGCGATGAAGTGAAAACGCCCGTAGTGAACGGGACTACAGTTTTTACTCTTGTCTGTTCCAGACCTGACAAAGAGATACTAGATCATGAACAAAGGATGTCGTTGGGGTTTGTCCCTTGGACGTAGTGAAGGATGCAGCACTGGCTAAACTCAAAATGAAAAATAGAGAAAAACAGGGATTTGAAACCTGAGTTCTACTCTCTGGCTAATGCTAAGGAAGTTAGCGTTTACTTGTAATCAGAAATCAGAAAGTCTTGGATCTCCCTTCGTCAGAACAAAATATTTAAACATTGACACACAAGACAAAACAAATGGGTACTAAAAGCAACAAGTACTAAATAAATACAAAATAATGCTGCCCCCTGCTGGTGCGGAGTGAAAGCCCAGAATCGCAGGGTGCAAACTGAAAAACTGAAAGTTCATTTTGAATTTGTAGGCTAGGATAGATGTTCAGGAGAAAAACTTTCTGCAAAAACAATCGTCCCCGGTGTCGTATCCGTGGGAGACGTACATTATAAAACGATGATAATACAAACGGGAGAACAGGAAGCTGGAGGCCAATTAGGTTTCCTCTGAGCAGAAAATGACCCACGAGCCAGAGAACAGATGAGGTCAAATGCTCTCTTGGAGTTTTCAGATGTGTTAACCAGCACAGAGAAGAGAAATACTGGGGGGGGGGGGGGAAACCCCACTTAAATGAATCTGGTACC
>JBBMJM010145671.1:0-11124 GCA_037832705.1 Centriscus cristatus
CACACCTCTAACCTCTGAAAATTAAATGCTTGAATATAAAGTACAACATTTTCTGGAGAGAGATTAGTGAGCTAATAAACGTTGAGCTCATCAGCTGGCTGAACTATGTCTCCACAGATGTGAAAGGAAGATGAATAATGTAAAGTTGAGGTTTCACATATCTACGTCATCACAGTGGATGCTGAAGACCACCTCATTTAACCCACTCTGCTTCACCAAACCTTGTCAATGGAGAGTCGATAGATGACCATGTTCTCGCCTTGAGGAAGAACAGTATGTTGTCAGCGATGAACGCCAAACGGGAATTTAATGGACAGAAATCTCTTTGTTGATCAAGGCAGTGATGAAGTCCAGATCTGCTAACAATTTCCTCTTAATGAGTAGCCCGTGGCAACCGGCATCCAGCTATTATCTGTGCCTGTTAGTTCTGAAGTGGATTTACACTCTGACGGCGCTCACTCCTGCAGAACCCAACAGAAACAGAAACTATTTCAGGGAATGCGGCTAAACAAAACAAGATGAAGACTTGATGCACTAAGCAATAATAATAACTGACAATAATGACTGACAAAAAAGGGGGATGCTATCTCTGTGCCAGTAGAGATTCCGTCTGCTTCTCTACCCGAATTCCTCTGCATTTATTTTTACAGCACAGAGACAAGGACACTCGATCTATATCTGTGTCACCCCTGTTGTTTTGCTTCAACAAAAATACCTCTGGTGCCATGACAAATAAGACGAACGTTTGTGAAATGTGTGGAACGAGTTCGGCGAGAATTCTCATCAGCACCTTCGAACATCTTTGCTGGGTTTAAACCGATCACGAGAGGATCTACAGAAACGGTACAGGAAAGAGGAAAGTCTGTGTCGGCGTGTCTGCAGCACCTCGCTGACCTGAGAGCTGCTGTCTTCCTGTGAATCCCCTGACCAAACAAACCTTTATGGGTTTTCACTCCATTTGTCAGGAATTACCTAAACACATTTTTTACTTTTGGTTCACCTTTCCCTGCTGCCTACAACAGACAAGGACCTCTTGTGGCCACTTGATTTATGACTGTTGTCTCTCAGGAACAGAAGCCGAAGCGATGCGACTTTCTACATGGGAGACTTCTGTTAGAATCCAGTTTCCTACCAACAGGCTGTCAACATGGGCTTCTGGTAACTAGAACCATGATCTCTGAAGTGCAGGGGTAGTCTGGGGATCATTGTAACAGACTATTCTTCTCCAACCAAACTTGTGACAGGAAGACTCAGGAATCTCGACCTTGGGAGTACGGTTCCAGCTCTGCACCATCAGCTGTGTGTTTTTGAGACTGAGCCTTCCCTCCGCACATTCTGTTTGCAACCAAATGAGGTACGCTTCTCCCAAACAAACTAACTAGAAAAGCACTCAGACAGCCTAACATGATGGAATTGCTACACACAAAAAAAACATGGTGACATAGTAAAAGACACTGAACACCCTGGCAACATCTGATCTCAATGGACATGACAATTTGAACCCATGACCAACCGTCCTTTTAAAGCCTGAATGCAGTCACCAAAAGATACTTTAGAGGCAATTTTTAATTCAACGTTAAGTTATAATTTGACTGTCTGCAAATCTGTTTTAGGGTCAGCAGTAAACCCTTTGTAAGGGTGTTCCCGATCTGTCCATGTCCATCCTCTGCAAGACAGATTTCCTCAAAGAGTTCAGGTCAACAGGACACCGTCTGCACATTAGACCCAGGGTCAAACAGACACCTGCTGCCAAGACAAGCAGCCGTATAACTGACAGGCGTTAACACTCCTGTAACTACACTGCTAAGCTGTGTTAAATACGCTGCACTGCGCTAGGGTGCGGCGCAACGCCGCTGCCCAGATCCCACTGCATCACAACTCGTTTGCAGAGATGATTAGCACCCCGTCTTGCTCCCTCCTGCTCCTCTTTGCCACCCTTCCTCCTGATCTCATTTCATTCTGAACAAAGCCACAGCGGGGCTCCGGCGGCTGAAGCCCCCTCGTATCACCGCACGGTCGGCCGTCACTGACCGGGCTTATGAACTTGGCTGGAAGGAATCCGCAGGCTGCTCCACTTGGCTGAGCAAAGCTAATGAGTCAGAAAATCCCACAGCCAGGCCTTCAGGGTTCACCATGGGCATCAGGGGAAACAGGTAGTCCAGACGTGGCTGGAGAGATGCGAGGAGGAGGAGGAGTGTGACTGGACGAAGCAGGGATTACCCCCCTTTGATCTGTAAACCGTGTCGGTACCAGTCTTCTCCCAGCCAGGTGCATTCTGCTCATCAAGCTGTAGCCAACCCCCCACCAAGCTGCCCTCAAGGTGTGAAATGTTCCCCAATCCCTTTCCAGCACGCCCCATCACACAGCAGACCTACAGCAGAAGGAGTGGCAATGCTGGACGGGGGACAGTCACGTACGAAGCCAGAGATGTGTCAGCTAACGTCTCGCTTCACTGTGGGATCGGTTTCGGAGTGTTGTGTGCTCATCTTCAACACAAATGCTGTCAGTTTTCTCCTGATATGTCTATGATACCGAGAAAAAAAAAAAAGGCCCGGCTACAAGTTCTCTGATCTGAATCATATGAAACATTTGCTCTCCGTGCAGATGGAGACACGCTCCTCCTCGTGAATGTTCAGGTGTATGGATCAGTCTGAAGAAACAGACAAGGATGATTTTCCAAATGGATTTTTTTGTACTTCCAGCACCACGGGACCAATGCCATCTGGTTCTATTGTATTTGAAAGGAGCCTGGAGCAGCAGAGCTTTTGTGCAGATGTTTCATTCGTAGTTGATAGTGGATACTGGTAAACACACTGGAACCCCCCCCACCCGTGGATGAGAGTGATGTCTCGCTGGCTATCGAGTCTTGAATCCTCATCATTACTGCCAGACAGAACGGCATCGAAGACGTTTTCAGGTTTGAAACCGCTGCTGGCGTTTGTCAAAGCTCTCTTCTGAGACATGTGTAGAACACACAGAGGGCCAGATAAATCCACCAATGTGTTTTGCAGACTTTTGAACCTCATTCAAAAGACTGTTAAAGCACCTTTCACCCTCTGTTTATTTCTGAGACTGTTGAGAAACGATAAAGTGGGATTTAACCAGTTAATGAATTAGTGAATTAGTTATAACGGCATGTCAGGAAGGAGATGTTTCAGGGTCACATGCTATATTTCAATTCATGTAACTAATTTTGGGCTTAACCCATAGCTTCATCTGATTAAAAAAAAAAAAAAAAAGCACTATTGTCCTCAGGGGAACATGATTCCACCACAAATAACAACAAAGATTTGAAACTAACGACACAGATGCACCATAAAAAAAACAACAGGAAGAAGACGTACAAAAAGCTGTGAAATGCATAATGAAAAACACATGGGATTTTTTTTTTTTTTTTTCATGTAGTTTGAGAATTGTGAAGATCAAACCTTGCGGTTGCCGCATACAGTGAACATGTCATTGTGATGCTGCGGTGCTGGAGACAGAGTTGCGATGCCACTCGTGAAGTCCACCCCTTTCAGACTTGAACTCTTGTCAGTGGGCGTGTTGTGGAGGTTTGAGGGAGCGGGGAGAATCAAAGGAAGGCCATGGGGTTGAACGGGCTGTGTTTGCTTAGCCTGCAGCCCTCCACACTGCAGGACGCCATGAACATGTGATGGGGATGATCACCTTCCATAAGCCACCCCTGCCCACCCCTCTCACCCACAAACTGTCCTTTTGACCCACATCTTGCACATTTTTCCCCCGCTAACCCCCTCGTCTCTTTCCCCCTCGCTCTCGCTGCGTTACCTTCTCTCCTCCTGCCACATCAGATGGATCCATTCATGCCTCCAGCCACGAGCCCTGACAAGCCGCGCTGCAAATAGAGCTCAGAGGTAACGGAATGAGCCGAAGAATGTCATCTCGCAGGTTTTTAAATCCCAGTGTTAGGTGGCCAAGAGAAGGGAGAGGAGGAAGACGCTGTGTGACCTGTGTGTCATGACACCACATGTTAATTCCACCTCAGTCTTTTTGTTTTACAGTTTGACAGCTGGATTTAACCAGAAGAAGTGTCGGAGAATAAAGATAAAAGGAGGAGATGAAAGATATATAGGAGGTGATGCTGGGTGCACAGCGCGGGTCTGTCTACTCATGTCTGGGTCACTGACAGTAGTGTTCTTTCCTTACACGACTGAAGCTGGTTCAGGGAGAACGTGCCAACCGACATGGTTGTCTCTGGCGACCGAGCGTCATTTTCCATCAACCAAAAAAACTCAGGTTAACACCTCTTCCTCCAATGCCACTTGTAAACAACAGAAAATCTCTGTCCAGACTTGTGTGGTGTGTCTCCGGACACCTCGAAGACCAACATTCCAAACGTACACTTTTACCTTGTCTACACCAGAATTACTGCACATACACCGGGTCCTATGCGTCTTTGTGGCAGCAGTAGTTGAGTTTTCCACGTCAGCGTTTGGTCCTTAAAGTACAATGACTTGAAAACACCTAGTCAGGTGTCGTTTGGCCACGGCCACAATGTGACGTGGAAATCCTGTTCACATTATCACAATATCCATATCACATATTTGGATGTCACATTCCAGATGAGCTCACAAATATGACGGATTTGACAGATTTCACTTGCATGCAGATGGCAGCAACGACAGTTTAACAGATGTACAGTGGAACCAGTGGTACTTTTCAAAATAAAAGTTGGCTCCCGGTACACAACACTCGTACATCGCCTCTTAAAATAGAAACATATTCCTCTCTGCTGGGTCGAGGCAATGATCTTGACATAAGTGTGTCCGTTCTTCTCATTAAGTGTTTTAAGGTCACTAATTCTCCGTCTCGTGTCACCCTACTACGTCAACAAAGCTGCAGGTCAAAGGTCACCACTCTGGCATCAGCCAGGGGTTGACTGGGTCACGCAGTATTTTGGCAACCAGTTTTAAACTGCTGATCATTTTAAGCTACAAAAAATATATATGATATGTATTTCAATGGTAGAAAATGTTAAATGAATTCAATGGAACTGGCCGTTGAACCATTGAATCCAGTAGATAAATAGATAAAGGGGATCATGTCAGTGCATCAATGGCAAACTTTGGTGGTTTATAGGTTTATTTATATGGCATGTAAACAATATTTGAAAAATGACACTGGTAAAATACTGCTATGAAAACAATGAATCTGATTGACTGTTTCAGTGGCATTCATTGAAGGGCTTCGCTAGCTCTGACACTCGGAAAGAACCACCTAGAAACAGACACTAAAGGAGTGAGCATGTCTGTCTTCCCACACAAAATGTGAGGAAATGTTACAGTTCTGATGACAACATGAGGGCATTCGAGCAATTATGAATGGCTGAATTAAATAGACCCAAAGGGGTGCGGCTTGTCGCCTCTATGAGGAATTTCTCACAACATGGTCAGGTTCTCTGGAGATTGAAGGGGAGAAGTAAACGAAAGGCCATTGTTTGGTTGCTGCTCCTGAGAGTTATACTGTTAAATAAACTGTAGGACTGTAGCATTTACTGTTGGCTCGCAGAATATATTGTGGGATGTGCTGTATAATATGGTGCAGGATTATAAAATAAACTAGTATTGTAAGAAATACTGACAAATACTTTAAAAAAGAAAAAAAAACAAAACAGGATTTACAATATAGTGTAGTATTGTATATTGCATATTGGTTGTTAATACCAAGAACTACTGATTAGTTATTGAAACGTTGAAATATGCACTCTGGAAGTTTTGCCATGAGACAGAGACATGAAAAGCTCTGGACCCGCAGCAGAGAGCAAATATTTTGATGTAAATTCACTGGAGGAGGATCTGTTCCAACTGGACTTCCAGTAAATCTTTGTCCATGTCCGACCTGCACTCGTGCAGCTCACCTAACATTTCAAAGCGTCATTTGAACTATGACTGAGCATAGAGGGAGGGAAGAACGGGAAGGAGGATGGGAAAGAGCCGAGGGCGATGTATGGGGTAGATTTATGTTTTCCTTGCACGCTGCACTCTCTAGCTGGTGTTTGACCTGTGCACAGGGCAAAGTCTGGCCCCTCACTGTCTATGCTAAGTTTTTAAAAAATAATAAAAAAGTATGTCAGACCTGTAATCATTGTTTTTCACCCTCATTCCATCACCAGAAGAAAGTGTCCTGGAGGAAAGACACTGGGAAATATGGGTGATACAGTGAGCATGATTGTCAGCTTTGGAAACAGTCCTGAATGAAGGATCTTTAATAAGCAGGTAGAGCTAGAGGTGAGCTGCTCCCTCTCACCAGTGCTGCTTTTTACGATCCGTGTATCTTTACTTGATTGGTTTGACGGTACTGCACTCTAGTGGTCAGAAGGCGTAAAAGCACTTTGTCTTCCACAACTACGGTCCATGCTGCTGCTGACATCATTTAGAACTTCTCAAGGAGGCATTCGAATGGAGAACTTTCAGAAGGTTTCTGCACCAGTTTTGTATTCATTTATGAGTTAATTTATGTATTTGCTTGTTTTATTTATTCCAATAATATTTAAATAATTAAGATTATAGATTTAGATTATAGAATTAAAGTCCACGCGCAAATCGAAATTATATATATAGATATATTTCAAAACAATATTTCGTCCTGCTCCTGTGCCTGGAATTGTTTTGCGACAGTAACGACGACACGTTTTACTGCGCATGGAGTCTGATTCGCGACACTTCTATTTCGCTTTACGACTGTTTTGGAGGCTGATTCAAAATGGAGTAGATGCTGTATCGACCCAACGGTATAGATGAGATTCTGTTGCAAAATATCTATTTTTTCCGTCGACACCGGTTTAAACTGTTAATAAAAACACTTACCCCAGGACAATGGCTGACGACGGGAAGTCAGGTTCGTTGGGGTTTTTTTCGAGCTACGACGATTTGAGCGACAGCAGCGACTCGGACGAGGAGGCTGAAACACAGAGGAAGACGACCCAGAGGACGGGAACCGAAGCTCCGGGAGGCGAAGGCCACTCCTCCGAGCTGGAGAACAAACGAACCGCCAGTGGAGCTCCTTTACCAAAACCCGACGAGCTCTTCAACTCGGTGAAAAAACCCACGTTTCTCTACAACCCCCTGAACAAACAGATCGACTGGGACAACCTGGCGGTGAAAGCTCCAGAAGAGGTGAACACACGAACCGACTGTTTGGACTCAGATAGGTGAAATGATGCAAGACGTCACCTGGATGGAGACCCCCTGTCGTTTGCCAGGACATGACCTCACACAGGCTCTTCCAGCTTCTGCAGATTTTGTTTTACCTGCATTTGAAAATGCCATACATGTAAATGCACGTCCTTATTGTGTATTAACAGCAGTTGTAGTCCGACTACAAAGCAAACACAGGTTTATTCATCGGCCCCAACCACATCTAAAAGGAAATAGACAGAAAGTGCATGCAGAGCAAAGCAAAAACAGGTGTATGTAGTGGGTAAAAGAAGAAGCTTTATGTACAGATATGTGCCAGTAAAATGTCTACGAAAGGACATTTGACATTGTGATGAGATAAAACAAGGATAAGAGACATTCAATAGTAGTAGACAGGCAGCAGCAGCAGTTAAGTTCATACATTTAAAGTGCAAAGTACAATAGACAGAAGCAGCAATTGTTAACTGTTTCCACCGCTGTTGGGTCTGTTCCTCCTTGTGTCGCGGCTTGCAGGCTCCCAGGGAGTTCAAGCCGTGGCAGACGACTGCTGTACCGCCTCCTCAGAGCTACACTGCAGAGCCTGAAAGGAAGAGGGGACCCCCTCCAGGCATGGACATGGCAATTAAGTGGTCCAACGTGTACGAGGACAATGGAGAAGATGCACCGCGGGCACACGCTGGCAAAGCCCAGTTCCTTCCTCCAGAGGAGCAGCAGCAGTCAGACTCAGGTTCGTTCAGCCCAGGAGACATGTACTCAGCATGGATCCATTTTTATACCTTAGTCAGGTTTGTTCTGTGTGCAAAACCCTACACAATGCCCTCTCTGTGCTGAGCAGATGACGAGGCCTCACAAACCAGCATGTCTGCCAAGAAACGTCGGGTTGAGACCTTCCAGCAGAAGGAGAAGAGGAAGCGGGACATGGGACAAGCTACGTCGGAGAAGAACTTTGTTGAGGAGGAGAAAAGGATCCTCAGACAAAGTCTGGAGTGAGCTTCAGTGACTTTCAGAACAATGATGCTTTGTATGAAGTATTGTGTTTACATTGGTTTTATATCATTGTAGGAATCACGTGTTTGACACAGTTTCCACCTAAGATGCAGTTCTCCTCTTCCAACATGTTTTCTTCGTCTTCATTTTGTCACAGAGGACGTGATACTCACAGTGCACGGGGCCTTTCTTCCATCTATTCTATCTTTACATCTACACATGTAGAGTATGAGACTCGTAGCCCCCTGAAGCTTTCGTCTGGAAGCCGGACATTCAATGATCATGGTTAATAAGGATGGAGGACAAGAAAATATTTTTGCGTGTGTCCTTCTGATGTTTTAATGTCATTCACTAAAACCATGATTCTGTTGGATTCCTTGTGGTTTGTCTTGTGTTGTACTAAATACCTGCTCCCCTGAACTCTGCCCTCACTTATTTCAACAGGAAAACATTGCAATTTAAAACTGTTCTTCCCCCTGATTGGCACTAGATGGCGCCATGAAGCAGCTCTGGGATTCAACCACGTTCAGCTGTCTTGATGGACATGACACTGTTGTATTGGGTCTCACATCTCATCTTCACTTCACATCTGTGCCGACAGATTCAAAGCGCAAGAATTTGAACAAACGTCCTGCGAAGATGTTTGGAGCATAAGGCCAAATCGATCAGTAACCTCCATTTTTGGTCTTAAAACCATGAAAACCCCCTTTTGAAAACTGTCTTTTTGTGTTTTCCCAATCCATTCCTTGAACGTCTGTGACCACTGAAGCAGCCAGAATGAATTTTGGAGCAGTGGGAGGCAAAAAAACCAGCTTGGAACAGCTTGGTGATCACAGGAATTCCTGGCCTATCTGTCATCATGAGTCGACGTGAACTAGCAGTAAATATGCTTCTGATAAAATTCCAGCTTGCAGGTATGTGCCCGGCCTTGTCTGCGGTGTGTACCTGCACAGCAGCACTAGTCTTGCTTTCATCAGCCGTATTTAAAATCGCTTGTCTTCCCGCACAGACTGTGTGAGCAGTGGCCATCGGGGTCGGGCTTGTGGCCCCTCAGGAAACACGTCCTCGTTTCTTCCACTGGGTTCTACTGTTTGTTGTGTACGACGTTCCTGAGCCCGAGCCTGGTTCTCCTCTCTGTATCATCCTATCCTGAGCGTGCTGATCTTATCTACGTTTCAGACAGGAATCAGTGTTACATTGCACACAGAGATCAATGTTTCAGCAGATTTATGATACACGTATCTTGGCAGGGAGGCTCTTCTATACATATAACATACATGGAAAGAGGTCCCACAGACCCCCCCCCCACCACCACCACCACCACCACCACCGGAGTCGCTGTGGAAGGCGACACAGCGTTTCCAGTGGTTTCCTGCTCTGAAACGTGTCCGCCGCACCGAGCGTTCATCACTGTGACACGTTTACTGGAAGGTGAAGACCTCGTGATGGTCACTGAGCACCCTCTCGGGGGGGGGGGGGGCTGCCTCCAGCTGTCCGATGGACGACCGTCTCACAGGAGCAGCACCAACTGCAGCTGGGAGTCCTTCTTTGATACACAAGCTTCCTTGAATGTGTCTCTCGCTCCTCCTCCCATGTCTCCTAGAAGCAAACAGTTGTTTTTCACACCAGCAATGGTTTGAGACAGATGTTCAGCAGGAAAGAAAGAACAAATAATTGCATCGTAAAAGTAAAAGCATTGTAAACTTTTAAAAATATATCTTGTGTTGACCTAATGAGCTTCAGCTTTAACATTTAGAAACCTGCGAAATCTACAAAATTAATCACTCACCGACTTCATGTAGTTTAGTAGCACTAAACCAAGCCAAGAGACAATAAAAGAACATTTGGAATGTCTCCTAACAAAATGGAATTCTTTCGATTTGAACACTAATAATGACTCCTGAAATGGATGCAATGTGCCTCCCCCATCCAAAGAATGTTTTATACGGAGATAATTTATTGTGTCTTTCTCACGCAGACTGTGAACGAGAAGACAGACCAGAGTTGGAACGTTTAAACGTCGTGAATCATCATCTGCTGTGTAGAGCTGATAGAAACCAGCGGCAGGAGACGAGTCGTCTGACCTCCTATCCTGATAAAGGTCAGAGGTCGTCTGATGATAACGATACAGCACAGACACAAGGTGTGTGTGTGTGTGACTGACTCAGCAGTGGTCAGCTCACCTGGCTGTCGGTCAGATGGGACATCTTGACTTTTGTCCAGTGTTGCAGCTCATCAGATTTGTGTACGTTTGCACAGGTTGTGTGATCAAAGAGAAACAAACACAAAGCAGTTTTCCAATCAGTCAGATATATTAGTCAAATCCCACTCGATGTAAAACAGTTAGGTTCGGATCGTTTGACCTTTGAAGAACAAACCGGGAGTATCTGGGTACAGAAATGATACGTCGTATACCTTGAATTGACTATTATTCAGTGTTCACTGTTACTATTGTTCCTCTTCCAATAAACTCCGAAGTCCATGTCTGAGGAAAAATGCAAAAACATCTGCAGGAAACTGCTCTTATTTCAACTCACAGACATATTTTCATGACTTGTCTCAGTTTGGCTCCCACGTGTGCTTCAGGAGGACGCGGTCTGCGGCCGTTAAAGATATATTTGTCTTTCTTTTATTGCTGTGTATTAAACAGCAGCTATAAAAAAAAATCAGCCCTCGTGATCTGACAGAACAAGTAGGTTAGCGTTACGTTTGATATCTTGTCTGTCTCGGAACAATGGAGATAAGAGCATAACCGGCTTTCAGACAGGATGATGAGGTTTACTTTCAATGAGTCAAATCAAAAACAACAAACGTTTGTCTGATATTGACACCTTATCATCACTTTGGCATTCTGGCATTTGTGTTTAGATATTAATTGTGAAATTCCAGTAACATCCCCACAGAGGTCACCTAAAAAAATAAACAATAATGACTGTTTTTTTCACGATTATTAACATATTTTAAAATTTGTTTTTATTGT
>JBBMJM010145724.1:4577-23223 GCA_037832705.1 Centriscus cristatus
CCCCCCCCCCCCCCCCCCCCCCGAGAGAAAGAAACAATGAGAGCGTGAGCACAGCTGTGATTCCAGAGGTGCTTCAAAGAATCCTAAAAACGTACGGTGAACGCACAGAAACCGTCTGTGGGCCTGAGGGGGAAAACAAACGCTGGTGTGATTGGTGATTTACGCCCCCGCACACGCCACGACTCAACATTTGCACGTGTCGTGGATCTAACGCCAGCACAGCGAAGCACAAAGAATGAATGGACGTGAATGAAACGTCCACTTCAGGCTGATAACGGCACCAAGAACAGACCATGACTGGAGGAGGAGGTGGAGGGGATATATTCAGCATCTGTGCGTACAACTCCACAAAGAACGGTCACATTCTACACAGACAAATCTAGGACCCATTAGGTTCTCTAACTCATCAACGTTTGACCGAGATCCTGACTATATCCTGGATACTATGACTCACAGCAGGAAATATGATGGTACGTTTGGAGGTCAAGTCCAACAAGCCGGTGTGAGACGCAGCGCTCTGTGACTGTAAGTCTCTTGCTCAGGTCGTACCAGGACCACGAGCTTCCTGAAGCTCCACGGGGCTAATTAGGGTTACTCAGGTTAACTCGTAACATCAGTGGGATGAGCGGACGCCTCGGGCGTTAAATGACGAGAGGGCGCGGTGTGAGACTAATGAACAGGTAAGCTTCTCGCTGCTGGGACTCCAGAAATGACTGATGCTCCGAAGGTCTCCGGGGGTCCAGTTAGAGGTCGGACATATGGACGTATGGACATTTTCTAGACCAAGAGCTGGGGGAGGCCAGCAGGGATACGGAAAACAAAGCGTGCCGGCCTCTGATCGTCCAGGGCGTACCCCACCACAGGGACGGTTAGTTCACTTGAAACATAGAACACAAGAAATCATAGTTATTTTTACGGCAACTTGAAAAAACTTGAACTTAAAAACCAAATTGTCTCAGACTGCGTCCAGCTGAGGGTTTTTCTCCCCCCGGTCGAACCTGCGCGGCTGTCGTGTGAGCCTGATGCTCACAAGCAGTTTTCCTGTTCATGGAAAGTAACTCATCAGCTCCTGTCGGAGGGATGAAGATTCCCAGGAGACGCCGCGTGCTCGTCTTCTCCAGGTGAACGTCAGAGCCGGTGCGCTGTGACGCGCTCCCAGGTTCTCTGCTCCTCTCGGTTCACCTGGGAATGTTTCCTCCGGCGGCTGCCTCCATGTTTGTAGTCACGTACTCATTAGTTGTTCTAACAAGTACGTTCGCTCGCCACCGGCCGCCGCCACTACGGTAAATGTCAACAGGGAAGTGTCTTTCTTCATCTCTTTCCTTTTGGGAAAAGACTCTGAAATGACATCGAGGTGGCCGGTGTGGTTTGACGGAGTGAAGCAGGAACCAACAGGAACCAATCACCTCGGACCCCCTCGCCGCCAACGTTCACAGCTGCGGCGGCAGCAGGGTGGACGTCTGCTGATGTTCTTATTAACGCGCCTCATTGCACTCTGAGATTAGTGGATTATTCCACTCGACTGACGTCGGAGAATAATCACCCCCGTGTGCCACGAAATGATGCTGCCGCCAAGAACCGAGGGACGGGCACGCGTTCCTCCGGTTGTCTTCTCCTCGTGCTGCTTCATGGTTTGTTCCTCCAGTCCATCTCTGTTGTTCTTCAACTGGAACAAAACCAGTATTATACTGGTCGTCATGATATAACCAGTATTATTTGTACTATTTGTATTGTTCTTTTGTACCTCACATTCCAAAGAAAGAATTTTATCACACAAAGAGACTCGTTTTCTTTCTGTGCACACGCCTTTGAATCCAGTGTTCAAGGTGACAGACTCGGTTCCTCCAGAGCATCGCGCTCTGGAGACCAGAGGAACAATCTCTCCACAGAATTCAGCTCTGTGTTATGTTTTTTATCGACACGTGTGTTCGTCATAATCAAGACTCGCACCTTCTGGTCAACGGTACGTGTAATTGGCCCAGTATGAAACTTTCTATTAGTAGCCATGGCAACCGACGACCACCAAATCGTCCTCCTGTAAATGAATCAAAGCAGCAGGACAAACCATCGACTATATTTAGAGCAGAGCTCTGAATCGCTGCACCTGTCCACCAGACCTCCCCAAAGACAAGTTAACGAGCAAAACCGTCCATCTGGCGAATCCCTGACAGCAAACTCAGCCCAAAACGAGTTCTGCTCTAATTGGTCGTTTAGCACCAAAGACGTCGCGTCTCGTTCCAGAGGTGGAAACAGTTTCTTCTCATCCAGACTCTCCGCTACAAGAAGGTCGTCTGCGGGTGCTTCACCCACCCATCACTGAACCTTTGACCTTTAACCTTTCAGCCAGTTTCCTCCCTTCTGGCTTGAATTGAATGGATTGAATATCAAACTTTCATAAATGCTGAATTAACACGAGATTCCGGCGCAGAGAACCTTTGGCGAGTCAGCGCCCGGCGCCCAGAATCCCACCGTGTGTTTGTGTATTGCCGACCATGTGCATTTCTGTTTATAAACTCGGCTACTGACGCTGAATTATTGATGAGTGACGGGCGCTCACCCGCTCTGCCGACTGCGCGGTGCCGAAGAAGATGGGGATGAAGGCGAGCCAGACGATGCACGTGGTGTACATCGTAAACCCGATGGGTTTGGCCTCGTTGAAGGTCTCTGGCACGCCGCGCGTCTTGATGGCGTAAACAGTGCATGTGACCATCAAGAGGATGCTGTAGCCCAGGGAGCAGATGAGCGACAGGTCCGAGATGTCGCACTTGAGCACGCCGCGAGCCTTCTCGGGGTCCTGCGTGCGCTGCTCGCCAAAGTCCACGAAGGTGTGCGGGGGGTCGGTGGCGAACCACAGGAGGACGCCGAGCAGCTGCACCGAGATGAGCGAGAAGGTGATGGCCAGCTGGGAGGCCGGGGAGATGAAGCGCGGCGCCGTGACGGCCTTCTTGCCCTGCTCGAAGATGCGGTAGATGCGGTTGGTCTTGGTGAGCAGCGCGGCGTAGCTGAAGCACATGCCGAGGCCCAGGAAGATGCGGCGGAAGGAGCAGACGACGACGTCGGGCGCGGCGATCATGGGGAAGGTGATGATGTAACACAAAAAGATGCCCGTCAGCAGCACGTAGCTCATCTCCCGCCCCGACGCGCGCACGATGGGGGTGTCGTTGTAGCGCACGAACGTGACAACGACAAAGGTGGTCGCCATGATGCCCAGAACGGAGATCAGGACCGGCACCAGCGCCCACGGCGAGTGCCACTCCAGCTTGATGATGGGGATGGGCTGGCAGCCCGTGCGGTTCTGGTCGGGCCTCTTCTCGTACGGGCAGAGGTCGCAGGTGAACTCGCTGGCCTGGAAGTGGTAACCCTCGCATCGCTCGCAGTGCCAGCAGCACGGGACGCCCTTCACCACCTTCTTCCGCTCGCCCGTCTTGCAGGGAAGGCTGCACACGGAGGCCGGGACGGAGGGGTCGCCGGCGGTCCACTGCAGGGCCTCCATCTGCGGGAAGGACGGAGAAGTCCCATTCAGACTAAAGGTCCATGTGCAGCAACACAACAGACAAGAACACAAATAAATGGTAAAATGACATTGGCCTTGGACCGAAAGGTCATTAAAAACAAAATCTAGATAAATATAATAATTACATGAATAAAGATAATTATAAATACAATATATAAATATTATAATATATTATAATAATAGATATTAATAATAAAATACATTTATCACCATTACGGTGCTTTGTTTACTTGAATATTTGCTGAACGACACTCAAAGCTGGTTTGTTCAGTAAAGATGACGTGGAGTGTAACATACAGGTCGTTCTCACAGGTCAGATATGAATAAAACACACTCGGACTGCAGTCGACCCCGCTGACTTTACACACGGAGGTTCGCGCTCACGTTCAGATACAGCTGGTTGGTCCAGTGTCCGATGGCCTTGTACTCCGCCGTCGACCTGTTGTTGATCTGATACTGGAAAATGTCGTAGCGTCCGGGGGCGTCGCCGTTCTCGTTGAAGATGACCGGGGTCCCCGCACTTCCTGTGAAACGTCGGGGAGACAAACATGTCAAGGGTCAACGTGTGTGTTAGCGTGAGCAGACGAGCCCGTTCACATGTGGGGAGCTGAAAGAGAAGAATATGTGTGTGAGAATATTTTCATTCTGAATCACCGCAAAGAAGACCCCAGGTCCAGGAGGGACAGAACGTGATCTGTTTGATACAAGAATATCCATCATATTAACATTCATCGTCTTCTTTCTCTCTCTTCCCACGTTCAACTGGCAGCAGACGAAAGACTGTCGGAGTTGGCTCATCGAGACAAACGTCTGCTGGCGATAATTCTCCATTTGGGTCATTAAACATCACAGACGAAGGAGGAACAACAACATGGTGCGACTGAAAGGGACAGTCTTCTCCTTTCTCTTCAGTAGACTCGCGCGTCATCGATCACATCCTTGAGTCAAATTCAGCCTTCGTCAGATGCCCTCTAGTGGCCAGAGTTATCCCTACATGTCATTTGATGGATGGACAACAGCCGTATCTATTTTTTCAATAAAAATTTTAAGTCTAATGACGAAATAGTACTATTCATGTGATTATTTATTATCTATTATCTATTTATAATCTGTTATTTATCAGTCAGTTATATTACTCTGTACCCTGTCAAATCTTTTTTTAATTCAGTCTACGTGCTCAGACTGTGTGTAACTGCACAAATCATCCTCTTGGATCTTGAATCTCTTGAACTTTAATAAATACAACCGTCTGCCTCGCCGGCGACAGATTCTACTGACAGTGTCCGTTAATGATCGCGGTGTGATTACAGGAGTGTGTTTGTTCGTTCCTGGTGACTCACACATCGGACAAGAGGCTGTACACCTGTCGGCAGCTGTCGCATGACCTCGTCATCTCCACTTGTGATTTTCTGTTTTTTCTCCAGACGCATTTTAAAACACATTTTTTTCGTCAGACTGACTCATCTAATCACAGCTTCCCCATTGCTGATATTAAAAAAAACCACACACCACTGACATGTTGACTAAATCCCCACTGCCAAGTAAAAATCGCGAGGTGTCTGACACTTATTCACGCACAAAATACAAAGACGCGTTTGCATATTCTCCTGGCAGCAGTTGTTTATCAACCCAGACTCGGGTTCAGTTGCTGGAACGTGATCTTTTGCTGACAGATTCAGCCTCTCTTCCTCTTTTAGCTGCTGTATCTTTATTGTACAGTAGCGCCGCTTCTCTCGCCACGAGGCATATTTAACATCAGCGACTGCCGAGTCCTCAACTTGAAGTGAATTAGTTCAGAAATGCTGAAGCCCCGAGAGGGAGAGCAGCTGATTGGAGCTAAAGAGCCTCACAAAAGAAAAGAAAAAACAAAAACGGATTTATAATGAAGTGAGTGGGCGCTGATTGATTCTGTCCTGCCTCCGTTTCCCTCCACAACATGAGAAGTAGCATCGCGAATCACATCAGCGTGGAGATGAATCACCACCGCTCGCCTCGGGATGCTCAAACCCCCTCCACCACCTTGCACCCCCCCACCCCATCGCCGACTCCACTCCACTTCACTGCACTTCAGAGAATCTGTGTTGATACAGAATTAACGTCCTCGCTCCACGTTATGTCCAAACATGGAAATGTTCCCCGCTCCCTGGAGACTTTGCTGCAGCTTTGTCTCCAAAACAGGGACAAAGTGACACAAGCTCCCGTGTGGAATGAACGAGGGGTGAAGTACAAGAAGAAAAAAAATCCATCATGATTGTTTTCCTTCAGGATGTTCACTCGTCTCCACCGGCGGTCGATGCTGATGCTGCCCCAGCTGTCGACGACGACACAGCTGGGACTCAGCAGATCGACGTCGCGGAACTCCATTAATCCGTCAGGACTCTGACATCGGCGGCTCTCACACGAGGCGCACACAGCGGAACCGCATCGACTCCTTCACAATAAAATGTGGAACGGGTGACACGTGTGGTCAGTCTGCACCCACACCTTCTTTCAGGGGTTCTGGAGCTTTGGACGTCCATCTGTTCGCCCGCTTCACGCCAACTCATCCTCAGCAGTCGTGATCCTGTGGACGATTCTGTCTCCATGGACCGATCCAGTAAACCTCCAAGAACTTGACACAGAAGAAGAAGAAGACCTCCCACATGTAGTCTCGGATCGGCCCCGAGGTTCCGGAGCCTCCGCTGCTTGTCCCGAGAGAAATTGTCAAAAGAGGAGGTGTTCATGTGAAGGTCGGGTTTGTGATATTAGGACCATATTTAATACACGCATGACTATAACCGTAGTGTACAGTAAACGTCACTGGAGTACCTGGAGGAAACACATGCAGGCACAAACCTGTGTGTACTCAGACGAGCGTAAATACAGACGCCGTTTGTGTGTAACGAGTAAAAATCAGGGTGTTCGATCTCCACCCCCCAGCCCCCCACCCCCCCACCCCTACCCCGCATTGTTCAGCCGTTTGAAAAGCAGCGAGCTTGAAGGGAAGTCACAGCGGGAGACGAGCACTTTTCCGTATTCATCGCTTCACCTCACCTATCTGCCCCCACCCTCCATCAGCGATCCCATGTAGCTCCGCCGTGTCACGCCCCAACCCCCCTAAAAACGGCAACAACAAGCTTTTATTGCCTCTTAGTAAGCATCTGCCGTCCGACAGGATCAGGGGGGAATTCCTCTGACAGCCTCCATCCTCGCCCCCCCCCCCACTCACTGTCCTGATGGTGGAGAACAGAGGCCTAATTCAGCTAATAGCATTAGCACAAGTGTCTCGGTCAACCTCCCGACGCTCCTCTAAAAATAAGCACACGGCCGAGGAGCACGGCTGACTTGGCAATTAGCCCCCCGGCCACCGCTGCCACACAGCGCCACTTTGTTCTAGATTCGACGCATTTCATACATGCATAATTCCATGTATGAAATGCGGTGAAAAGCCGAGCGTGACTCCCCCACCTCCACCTCCACCCCTCCGCACTCGGAGAAATGAAGCAGAAAAAAAAACAGAGGCAGCTCCAGTTTGATTTATGTCCATGTTTGATGATGTGGAGATTCAACGGAGCGTTGTGTTCATACAGGAAAGCCCTGGACACCGCGCGTGTGTGTGTGTGTGTGTGTGCGTGCGTGTGAGATAATCAGTCGCAAACTGCACATGGGCCACATGCCGCCCAGCCGTTCAGCGGGGTGGGCGGCAGCGGCGCTCACAAGCTGAGACTGGGAGACCCGTGTCAGAACACACCAAAGTCTGTGTCGGGTACCCACAATGCACCTGTGCACAGTGTTTACTACAGAAGACCCCACGTACACAAAAGACAACATTGTGCAGTGGTTAGCGTGTCATGGAGAGAAGGTCCCTGGTTCTCTCCAGGTACTCTTCTTTTTACTCATTCATTCTGTTTTCAGACTTTATTAATGTTCCGAATATTCTGTTTGTGTTTGTTTGATGTCAGTTGTGTTGTATGTTATTTAGTTTTAGTTGATTTTTATTTTTTATTTTTAATTCCTGATGTGCACCACTTCACTTCGGCCGTAGTTGTATCTGGAGGAACAGCCGAGTTCAGGACATGAAAGTCGATCAGGTGACCCCCGTGACCCCCTGCTGCATGTGAATGTGTTAATATGCAAAGAATCTTACATGTGGGAACATTTTTCTTGATTCTTTTCTTTCACCAGTTGATTCGACAGACGGATGAATAAAGTCTGCAAACAGCCACAAACACCGTGAACACTCACTGCACACTCGTCTGGTTTTCTGTGTTCTGTGTCACATCCTGCTGGTTTTGTTTTGGGGTTTTTTTTTTTTTTTTTTGGTCTGGCTGCTTTCTGTCGCTGCAGCAGAGGGAACGAGACACATTTCTCCATCACATTTTTTCCCTCCAGGCTCTCATCGCAGAGATGACAAACTAATCTGATTTCCTTCGCTCCTTTGTTCACTTTCTTTCACTGAAAGTGACAACAAACACTTTTAATGTCTAAAAACCCCGGCGTGCCGGCATGAACTCGCCTTTAACTGAGCACAAATTTACCGTTGCTGCCCTGCGGCAGGGTGGGGGCGTTCACCACCTAATGCGATGTTAAATGCCTCTCCTCCTGCAGAAATAACATTCTGCGGCTCCACACATCCATCAGCCCGGGCACAGAGAGATGAATCTCAAGCCATCAGCCTCAAAATCTGCCTCTCGCTCTCTCGTTTCACGCTCGTGTCCCGTCTCCCTCTGCGGAGCGCGTAGATAGGAGAATTATTCAAATTGAATTCTGGTGAGAATGTAGGAGGTGTGTGTGTGTGTGTGTGTGTGTGTAGGAACGTATGGGTTGCATAATGGAAGACGCACTGAAGTTCCAACAGGATTCTAGAGGACTGGGAACAAAAGTTTAAAAAAAGAAAAGAGTTCTACAGCGTCGGATACTCGTCGTCCAATGCTGATAAGAAGAAATCAGAAGGAAGCATCAGCAGTTGGTGATTAGAGGAGAGAAATACGATGGTACGTTCGTCTCGCTTCTCATGTCTTTTTGTGCCACGCTAATTTGAGATGGAGAGATGTTTCAGTACAGGAAAAGTTAAAAAGTAAAAATTTCAATACAAAGAATACACATATATATATATATTTGCTGTATATTAAAATAAAACAAACATGTTGAAAAGGAGAAGGAAGTATGTAAGACAAATCTATTTCATTATAATCAGTCAAAGAATCTAAGAAAAGTAATTTCATGTTGCGCTGTGAAGTGTTGGGTGGCAGTGCTGAGTACAAGGTGTGTTACCGCTCTTGGCCACCGGGGGGCATCGCACCAATTGACTGGAAACAAACACAAAGTTACAGAGCTGCTCTTTTATCGCCACAGCAATAATACTGTTTGTGGACAATGACCTCACGACCTCTTGTACCCGTGTCACTTCCTGTTTGTGTTCTGCCAGAGGGGGCGTGGCCTTGTGGATTTCTCCGCCTACTTTCATCAGATGACCCGTTTGTGAGTCCCTGATCGCTCAATTAGTCTTCTAACTCTGACTCACGCACAAATGTTTTCTATACTTTTGTCTTTTTGACAAAGATTCTTTGGACACGCGAGGACATTTTAATGTATTTTTTTAAATTTTTTAAACTTTCCTACTTAAGAACTGTGGAACTGTGGGGCAATGAGGAACGCAGTCTCACAATAAAGCTGCCTTGAACCTTGAAACATCTTTGTTGAATCATTGCTGGGAATTTGTGTTGTTGTGAAATTAACACACCACATTAATTTCCATCTCATTTATTTCTGCTCATATGCTGATGTTGTCAAAGACCTTTTCCACCAGTGCAAATGTCACACCGCTGGTTCCCTGAGATCCCATTAGCAATTTTTTATTCCTTCCATTCAACAGAGATTTCGCTGGCAGATGTTTGTTTGTTTGTTTGACTACATGACACATGTGAAACGACGTGAGGACCATTTCCTCCGCTGGCAGATCCGTGTGGATCCTGAAAGGGCAGATGGAGTTTGGTTCGGGATTATTACTGGGACTCATGTGATTCTGATATCTATGTGGGACCAATGTGGACATGTGTGTGTGTGTGTGGAGAGATTCTGACTCGTCTCAGAGATAAAGTCTCATTCCGCCTTCAGATGCAGCAAACATGCCATGTGTGGAACGTTTTGTCCCTTGAATGAGTGAAATTCTTTCTGCCGAGTTCTGAAAGGAAAGTTGGCATTGGCGAAGAATCTGCGGCCTTCACTCAGGAAAGGAAAAAAAACCCTGCTTTATCACATCTTTTGTGAAACCTGTGGACCCGGCCATGACTCAGCCGGAGGGAAAGTTTCATTTGCATCAGGAACCAATCACGAGAGAACACGAGCGGCCGTGACATGGAGAGAAGGTTCAACATGTCACCTAATAAGACTCCTCTAGGGCTTTTAAACGTCATTCATCTGGCGTACGGGCCGTTTTCAATTCAAGTCCACGGCAAAGGGACAGACCAAAACCAGACCAGCATCAACATAAAAGTCCAGTCCAGAGGAAACATTCCAGCTGAACTGTTACAGACACAGAACTGGAAACGATGCTGGTCGGTTCTGGACGTTCTGGACGGACCCTGGAGGATTTGCGGTGCTGTTCTGCTTTACGGCGATGCACTCGTCACTCGTTACTGTGGAAACTTGAGTAGTTCATGTAAGGTCGCGATGAGCAGTCGCAGCTCGGTGCCCCCCCCCCCGACGTCCTTAGAGGTCATGAAAAGAAATATCCAGATTACGATGGAGAGAAGCTCTCCAAACTCACCTGCTAACTCAGGACCCAACACACACACACACACACACACAGGGACGAGTGACGACAAAGACATGGCAGCAGCTCTTACCGTTGAAGTTGACGGCGCGGATGTGGGCCAGCAGCTCCTTGCCATCGATGTTGGCCATACGTGGACAGAGGCCCGGGGATCCGGCGCAGAGCTGCCGGTGCATGTGGTCCAGCGCGTGGGCCATGGCGTACACGGCGTCCATCACAAACTGCACCTTCCCCTCCTGCTCGTACGTGGAGTCGCGACTGACTTTCTCCAGACCTGAAACAGAACAGCGCGTGTGACTGAACAGGCCGATTGGGAAGAGAGCAGCCTCCTCATGACACCAAGGACACTCAAGCGCTGAACGTCCAGACGGTCGGACAGGACCGGTAGGAGAAAAAAAAGAAGAAGAAAAAAAACAGTGACACCCTAATCCCCTGGGCGTTCTTGATAACAATTAAATTGGGTCTCAGACGTAATTTTCACGTCACAAAAATCCACTTTTCCTCCTTCTGTGACTTTCATCCGAGGATCATTTGGGATTAAATACACAGGCGATCATCAGAAAAGAGAGACCGGACCGATAACCTTCCCTCCGGGCAGTGACGAACTCACAGAATGACGACGTGAAACACGTTTCCTGTAACAACCGCAGCCACCTCATTAGCTGTGATTAAAAAACAGCGACACCATCATCATTTCCATGACACCTTTGTTGGTGAGGAGAAGGAGGAGAAGGAGACCGGCCGCGGGACCGGACCCTCCGTCGATGGACCAGACCATGAATGAACGGGGGTTCAGGAATGAAATTCAATTTGATTTGAATAGCAGGCGAGCGGCGGGGGATCTGTCCGAGGGGAGACATTGGCTCCGGCAGTAAAGACTGATTACACGTCGGGACGGCGGTAATGAATGAGGCTCAAACGGCGAGCGGAGGATGTCAAACAGCTGAGGCCGAGAGGAGACGAACGGCCCGGCGCCGGTGATTTCTGCTCGCTGGGGATGACGAGTGTTTGAGCGCTGCTTAATATTTAAAGACTCCAGGTACGGGGCTGAATCTGTGAAATCACCGGAGAGTGAATCAGTTTGATTTCCATCCAGAAGCTCTGAGGGCTCCACAGAAGACGTAAATCTGTGCGCCGCCATATATTCTTATTTCTTCTGTGTTGTCAGACCTGGCTGAGGGGACCATAAACTCCATTGCCGTTAAAGATGGTAAAGAAAAGCCAACAAAACAGAAAAATAATAAAAATATATTGAACAAAATTAAATGAAATAATAATAATGTAATATAATTTCATACAAGATCATTATTGAAAATTATGTAGACAAAATAGATAAATAGAAATAATGCTCTCTTCTATAATACGTCATGCATGGGAGGGTTATCTGACTGAGCATTGAGCAGAATGAGGCAGGAGGCGCCGCCCTTTAGCAAAGCACCGCTCAGACATGTGCGCTGTGCTCTGCAGCCTGTCGAACCCAGACGAAGCCCCCGGCAGGTCCACCTGGGCCCGCCGCTCTGGTGAATGCCTGAACGAGATATCTGAGCGACGACGACGGAGACCGGAGCGTCTCCTTCCCTCGTTCTCGGCCCGTTGATGATAATGATGATGATGATGATAACGGTGAAAGTGAAACACAGAATGAGGTGTCAGCTCCTTCAAGCTCTGCCGCCGCCGCCGGCGTTTCATTTCCACATCAATTACAAGATAAATTTAATTCCTTCTCCACAGGATGGTCGTGTTTGCGTTTCCCCGCCTGTCTCGCAGGCTTTCGTTTGCTCCAATTACATTAAATACAACAAATGGCTGATCGCCGTGGGAACCAGCTGTGACCTCTCCCACTCCTGACTGTATCAAGCAGCGATGTCAACGCTCCACATCTGTTCTTTGAGCTCGCACAGAGAGACGCACGACATTTGTTTGTAGAAGGAATGAAGAGCGCCGTTTAACCAAAACTTAAATGTGTGTTTCCCCCAATCGAATCTCCGCAGATCTGTCGAGTCAGCTCTTTTTTCTTTGACGCGTTTGAGAGGTGACACATGAAAAGAAGCCGCTGGTTTGAGGAGTAAAAGGTAAAAAGCACTGCTGCCGTTTGATCTCTGGTTCGACGGCGGCTTCTTCTCTTCAGACAGCACTTCGGCAGGGAGGCGCTCTCCGCTGACATCACGTGTTCACCTGCTGACAAGTCCGCACACACGCCCACGTACAGACGACGCAGACGCCTCAACGCAGAGGGCTCGCCGTGTTTGAAAGGAATCTAAGACGGGCAGACGGGAGAAGAAAGGGTTCGGCAGAGTCTGTGTTGTTCTGTGACGGTTTGTGGATTCTCCCTGCGGACCTGTTGGTCTCCAGACAGGAAAACAAGCTTCTCCCCTCCGAAGAAAAGCAACATCCGTCACACTCGTTCAAGGTGCCGAGGGGACGGTTACGCAGCAAATACATCATCACAAATGTTACCAAATACGTCTGCAACGCTGTGTGTTCCTTTTGAGAGCCGACCGACTGTGTTCCGCAGGAAAGGAAACGCTCTTGGCCGTGAACGCAGCATTTGTTTGGTGACATTATCCCCTGAGCGGCGGGCGGTGGAGGGGGCGCCCTCAGACCTCAGGCCGTCATGTCTCATGGATGTTTAATTATCCCAACTAATTACAATTAATGAGCGTGTCTCGGCCCTGTAGACGTCAGCTGGTACGACGCCGCGGGGCTACAAACAGCCCTGACTGACATGTGAAGCCACCAGACGTTCGTACGACCACTGAAATTGTACGTTTCATGTCAGCCGGCAGCTGAGGTCGACTCCAGCACCCGTCAACCGTGACCCGTAACCGGAGCCAGGACGAATGACAAGAGGTGAAATGAAGTCATCAGACAACAGATAAAGTATATTTATGCATATAAAGGACCAAAGAATATCAATAAACTTGGGTAGAAGAAGAATATGTCACACTGAGGGATGAAATGTATGATTGTTTATTATTTATAATGTGTGTTTGCGGTGTTTGAGCATTAAAAGACATGTGTTACGTGTGCGTTACGTGATGTGTTACGTGTTGCAGAGCTGCAAACTTTCACCTGTGATACGGAAATCAATGGAAGGGATCGACGGACTGAGACCCGCTGATTGCCTCTAATAAAGTGCTGCTTGTGTCCAATCGATGAGGCGCGGGGTCAACGACCTCCTGATTTCTGATCATGTACAGGAAGCTCAGAGATAAATGTCCAGAGGTTGAGGGGAGAGATGCCAGTTTGGAGAAGGTTTGTTTGTTTGTTTTGTAGTGTTTGTTCGGTGCCCAGCCCCCTTTTCAATGACGGAATGACAATAACTCAATTGTGACAGTTCTTAGTTATACACATTAGTGATCCACGACGCACAATGAATAAATGAATGAAGTGAATTAAATTTGATGGAGAAACAAAGGAATGGTCTTTGAAGGCTCTTTCGTCATCGAGGTTAGCCCCCCACCACCCACCACCCCCAACAGACTCTGTACAGAACATACTGACATTTGTTGATCGCTGTGACTAAATATTTTCTATTTCTGAATTCCTCTGTATTGGTATTCATATATTCAGTGGGTGGCACACGTCGGGGTTCTATTGTTACATCATCTGGATGAGCTGTTTGAAAGTGTAAAATGAAGCTGAAAGACATAAACTATGCTAAAATAAAATTAAAACATTAAACTTGCAGGTGGTGAGTCTGGACATTCATCTCGGTGGCGACAGCTGCTCAGACGAACCTGCAGACTCAACTCTCCGCTGACTCGTGTCAGCGGCTCCATCTGGGTCTTCGAACAGGCTGTGGAGTGTCCCGCTGATCAAAGCCTCGTCCTGTGAGCTCAGGTTAAGACTTTGAGCGTTGTCATAGCAGCAGCTGGGACGGTCAGAGCACCTGCTTGACTTCAGGACAGAGGCTGACGCGCCATCGTCCATTCCCAACATCCTCCGCTGACTCCTGTTTTGCATGATGATCATGTTTGTAAAAAGGACTTGGCTTTCCGAGAACAGCTGTTTTACAGAGTCCTCCTGAATGCAGCACGGATGCTTTGGTCAGCACAGACAGTGATCAGACGCAGGAAAAGGGTTTTATTTCTGTTCTGAGGTGCTCATTTCTAGAAGCCCCACCCATGGCTCGAAGAGTCAACTTCTTCAGAAACCGAACTCCCGTTTAGAACTCCGCTCGCAATCACTTCCATTCCTCCAGAAACAAAACGACCTACCACTGCCCTCTGTCGGTGTCACGAGCGACAAGTGCGAGTGGATTGGGACTCTTGTTTTTCAGTGGAAGACATTTGCTTCCGTTCATGTCTGGCAACGTTTCTCTCTCGCAGATCCAGACACTGCGGCTCTGCCAGCATTTCCTAACCGGATAAAGTTCCAAAATGAGGTTGGAAGGTTGGCGGGAGGGTCGATCGCACCCACTTTAGAGACATCGACGGGTGTACGCCGCTTTGTGCCACTGGCGTATCGACACTAACACAGAGCTGAAGGAAACACACTATATATTGGTAAAGTCTGTGGGGAGTTTGTCACGAACCGAGTAAGTGTCAAACACAATGTCTGTTTCCCAAAAGTCCCTTCGACATTTGTTCAGTGGAATCCTACATACTCACCGACATTCATCAGTAGAACTGAAGACACAAACACTGTTTAATTCATGTTTAGTTTGCAGGATTTCTGTGTTCCTGTTAGCAGAGACATGTTTGTTGTTGAGGATCTCCAGTGTGTCGGCGGGTCATCGGCGTGTCTGCTGTTTGTTTGGGTACACTCGACCGCTCCTTTATTTATATTCATGAGCTGGATCCTCGACTGCCGATTAACATACAAGATAATTATCTGTGGCGCTCGGGAGCTCGACCCCGAGTCGTCGTTGACAGCCGTTGGTGATGAATCCAGCATTCACTTCATCATGTAACAACAACTTTTTGCAATTACAAAATCACATCAGGCGGGGCAATCAGCATTTCACTCAATATAGGACGAGCTGGGCTTTTTACAGCTATATATAGAAAGATATTCGCTTTGGTTGGGTGAACGTCTGGCAGCAGGCGAAGTTTGCTGCTGCACATGGAATTCATATTTTCAGACTTATTTCATGAACTATTTTATACCAAACCGTCATAGACAGCATCCACACCTGATGTGACTCCGCTGGTTGACAGATGAACTTATAAGCAGCTCCTGTTAATCTTCCTCGCACATAGAAGCAGTGGACGTGTATTAAAAAATAAACCTGAGGCTTGTGCAGGTTTAGACAACCATGTCATTACTTTATCTGTAAGCTTTCAGCGTCAGTGTGCGTTCCCTTCTGGATGGTTCATGTATTCACCACGGTGTTCAGTTTTAGTTGGTTGTCTGGTGTATTTGTGAGACTCCCCGGTGACACTCTGCTCGCTGTCAATTAGGGATTCAACGACTAGTCAGGGACAACATTGAACTAATGACCAATTTGGTGTTTGACGGGTTGTTAGTGAGGACAACGCTACATTCAACGACGATTCCAATTGGGCCAATGGACCACGCGTTAGCATGTATATTTGCGCATTAGATGTAGTATGGTTTGGAAGTGGCAGAGGCCATCAAAGTTTAGGAATGTGTGACCCTCAACATGGCCAAAAGAACCCCTGACATGCACATTTATAAACTGAAACAGGTGTGCCACGAGGAAACCTCAGCTACCTATGAACATTTGAACACACAGAAGCACCTCTGTAAGATAGTTAGCTCCCACGCTAGTAGCCGGTTACTACATGTGAGATTTAAAAAAAAAAAAAAAAAAAAATTAAACTCATAATATGATCAGCCGATGACAGTCGGCTATCAACAGAGTCACCAGTTGGAGTCCTACTGTCAATGGAGCAGCATGCTGACAAGCTAGCAGCTAGTTAGCATGAGTAGCAGGAAGAAGGTACGTGAGAACTGTGAGAGTCAACCACCACACACTGATAAGGAACCCATGACTAACTAAATATTCATCCCCATTCCTTCCTATTTTTGAAATGTGAGATCATTTGTGGGGTTTTGTTTTACATGATTGTTGTATACATCTTAATAGCATTATTATCGCTCACTTCTGTATGATTCATTTATTTATTCAGTACTTCCTTTTATAAAATTAAAACAAAAATAAACAATGGAACTTCTTCAATAAAGGCAATGTTATACGTAGATGAATGAATCCTGATAATGAGATGAAATGGATTACTTTAAGCACAACCCTCTGTCGGATATTGGATTCAGGGCTTTTACTTGTGATTGAGACATCTAACACGCTGGTATTGATTCTTGTACTTAAGGATCATTGATAAAAAGGAGAGGCGCCACACACTCGAGCTGCATCACAGTCTGGAACTGTGTCTATATCCCAACTCTGTCGCTCAAAAGTGCTCCGAACCAAGTCATGAAATCAGGTTTAAGTCCATCAATGATGCTTTAATGTTTGTTTGTTTGAAGCTTTTGACTGCAGGGCAGGAGGAGAGTGAGAACAGGGAAACAATTAGATTGCACTGATGTGATTCCACCAGTTGCTTTGGGAGAGGAGAACGTTTGTGAGATGTTTAGAAGAAACACATGAGATTAAAGTGAACCGTTAACTGCATCAGCAGTGTCACGAAAAAAACCTTTGAAGCTTTCAAGGGCTGATGCGGTTTCTTTGCCCTCGAGCTGGACAACAGATGGCAGCATAAAGAAGAAGGACGTTTGCTGGGTTAAATCATCGGAAATTGGACCTGAAGACATTTCACCACTGATCCGAGGAGCTTCTCAAGTTCCGTAGAGAACTTGGTGTCAAGAACTCCTCAAAGTCTTCAAGCAATCTAGCAAGTGCACTTGCTACTGGTACTGAAGATTGGGAGGTGTACGATACAACTGGACTACGACAGACCTACTGACAGAACAACAGCGCTTTTCTAGATACCCACAGACACTTTACAGTGGATACAATCTTCATTTGCTCCACATTCATACCCCGATGGTGTTAGCTAGGTCTCTAGCCACAGGGCGCAACTAGGGTGGGATTCTAACTATTTGACCACCAGCTCAACCTCCTGAGCTCATGCCGCCCACGAACTTGAAATGCTACGCTAACAAAATCCTGAAGAAATGCGCTAATAAGAATCGTTGAGTGAAACTGAGTCTGTTCCTGTTGTGGGAGGACGGCACAACCAGGATGGAGCAGGATTAGAACATTCTGGTAGCTGGACGACTCTGCTCAACCTCCTGAGCTAACGCCATGCCCCCACCCAGGGACAGGGGTCGACAGAAGGAAAATGGAAGGGAGACAGGTGAGGGGACTACAAGTTGTCAGCCCTGGACCTGTCTCTCCACCTGTGATTCCTACCTGTGCATTTCTTTGGGCTCCCGGGCCTCTTGCCGTGCATCCCCAGCTTACAGCTGAAGTTCTCCTCCCAGAACTCAGCAAACCACACGTTCCTGCGGTTGTTGGACAGCGAGCGGCTCTTGAAGTAACGATCGAACGCTGCCCAAAGAACAACAAAAGTGTCAAACGTTGAGTTGCGATAATCAGCTTCGAGGTTTTCCTGTCTCACCGTCCACGGACGCCCTCTTTGGGAGGATGGTGACGGCGCCCTCAGCCACTTGCTCCTGCTGGACCACTGGAGAAATCTTGGAGCCCCAGCTGTCGGAGCCCACCCACAGGAAGTGACCCGTAAGGTTGTTGCGCTTTGCCGCATCCAGAATTCGCCTGTCATGTTTGTCATGAGAGAGAGAGCGGAGAAGTCAAACAGATGGAACGCAGTATTTTTCTGTCTTTTCTGAAATCGTAGGCAGACAGACAATTGAGACATTTGCGTCAGTCACGTCCTGGTATTCTCATAGAAATCTTAACCTTTATCTCTGTCAGATGAATGTCACATCAGAGCGTCTCACACCTTTGCCTTTTCTTCTTTCTTCCCTGAGATGTTTCTTTTTTTCCTTTTTGTTGCCATAATGCAGCATTGAATTTTGAAAGGAATCAGTTAGAAAAATGATTGAATAAAGACTTCTGGGATTATCTGCAGCCCCTTCAAACCTCTACCGGGTAGATTTAATATGATATGACGTTGAAATATGATTTGGGGATGAAGGTAGGAGAAGACAGAGAAATGAAACATAAAAAAAAAATGCATGTTGGGTTGGAAGAAAGACAATAGGGTGGTTCTGTTTGTGTTTCCTGAACATTCATTTAGTTTTGAGTTTGAGTTAAATGAGCTGAAACGTATCGGTGACGATCCGTTCTTCATGTATCTGCTGGTTCTCTGTGATACTGAGAGCGGCAGATTATCACCGGCTGTTCCACTGATTACGACTGTGTGTGTGTGTGTGTGTGTGTGTGTGTGTGTGTGTGTGTGTGTGTGTGTGTGTGTGTGTGTGTGTGTGTG
>JBBMJM010145776.1:0-11115 GCA_037832705.1 Centriscus cristatus
TTTTCATTGAGCATTTCCACCCCTCCAGTGGTCTGGCTTTTTACAGCAGCACAGGTGTGTGTGTGTATGTGTGTGTGTGTGCGTGGTAATAATATGTAAATGAAAACATTTGTCTTTTGTCAGTTGGACAAAATAAGTGGACACAGGTGTTTTAGTTTGTCTCCATATTTTTGTGAAAAGAACAAAGAATGAACAAAACACTGACCTTGTCCGATCAGTGCCCCCCCCCCCAAACACACACACACACACACACACACACACTTTGTATCGTGCATTCCTATCGTACTTCCTTACTCTTACATTCCAGTCTCTGTGGCTGCTTTCCAAAAGCTTGAAACCATTAAAGAGCTTTTCCAAACGGTGCTGAATGAGACATTCACCCTGGCAGTCGCTCTGTCTCCTGTAGGTTGGTACAATCGTCTGTTCATCAACTTCATCCTGCGCAGGCACATCTTCTTCTTCATGCTCCAGACTTACTTTCCCACCATGCTGATGGTCGTTCTGTCCTGGGTCTCCTTCTGGATCGACAGGAGGGCAGTTCCCGCACGGGTCTCTTTAGGTGAGACGTACATTAATATGCATATATGTCAAGGTCACAATATTAGGAACGACAACAACTGGAATTGTTGGGTTAACTTGAATTTGAGAAATAAAATTCCTTTGATTTGTTTAATTCTATCCACATTTTGAAGTCTGTGTCTTCCTTTCTTGCATTGTATCCCTCAGAGGTTTGACCTTACACACCGTGTATGTTCATCAGTGTTGTGTAAAAGCAGACTCTGATGTCAGAGGTCAGGGTCTGTTTGAAAACAAGCATGCTCTCCTCCCGCAGGCATGACCACCGTGCTCACCATGTCCACCATCATCACAGGAGTGTCCTCGTCAATGCCTCAGGTAAGAGCAGTGTTTGTGTGGGTGCGGTTCTCCGCACAGGCCTCCGGGGGCCTTTGCAGCGTAGCTCCTTACTTAACGGCACACGAGTCGGTATGTAGCTGGACGTCCTCTGGCAAATGTCCTTGGTCGATCATTGAGCAAGATTTTAAGTCTGTCCACCGAAGTTTGTTTTGCCGCTGACATCAGCGGATCCATCAGAGGATCCATACAAGAAGGGACACATGCAAATGTTAGGCGTCGTCTTCTGTGTTTTGATGTGTTCTCCTGTGTGTTATGTCCCTGTTGGGACCGTTTTTATGATGCTACCAGACACTGATGATAACAATCTGAGCCTGTCAGTCGCAAAAACAAGCACATCATGGTGGCTGCTGGTGGCTGTCATGTTTGCGCTCAATATCTCACTGTGTTTCTGGTCACGATGGATGGATGAGTGATGCGTTGTTGCTTAGCTCTCCTTTGTGCAACATTATTATTGAAATAGGAGCAGGAATATGTCAGCAGGAATAATAATTCAACACAATTAAAGTTATTTATTTACCTGTGAAGTTTATAGTTATTCTGATGTTTTGAATTTGAGCAGTAAGTTCCTAATGATAAATGTTATGTAGCATTATATGATAATTTTGCACTATTTTAATAAATATTTGAAGGGAGATGGTAGGATGTCATGTACATGTGCTTGTTGCCCAGGTATCATATGTCAAAGCGGTGGACATTTACCTCTGGACCAGCTTCCTGTTTGTCTTCCTGTCTGTGATCGAATATGCAGCTGTGAATTACTGCACCACCCTGGAGGAGATGAGGAAGATGAAGGGGGGGAAGGTCAGTGCAGGAGACTGGAAGGAGTCCATCTCCAGATGTCAGGGCAAACATCTCCCTCTAGTGCCAGACAAACACATAACAGCCCGGCTGCTCAAAGAAGAAGAAAGAAAGAAAGGCAGAGTGTTGTCTGCTGAGTTATATGAGCTGCTTAGCAGTACATGAATCCATCACAGCATGTCTTACAAGAAAAAAAAAAGATCTATATGTATATATACATATATCTCTGGTTGCCCAGGTTTGAAAGGAATTAACTCCGTATCATCCAGTTTGTGCCTCTGATTGGATAGATAAGAAACAATGCAAACAAACCCAACAACACACAAAGCAAATAGAGAACAGAATAAAATAAAAAATATCAATATACAAGGATACAAATTAAGCACAACATATTATATCAGCAGAATTGCAAATGGTCACCTGATAATCCACATCCAGTGTCAAATCTGTCCCTCTGTAGTATCTGTAATGTTCTCTGAATGCTTCCTCTGCCTCTTCAGCTGCCCTCCACCTTCAATGCCAGCCAGGCAATGGCCTTTGACGGCTGTTTCCATGACAACGACATTGAGCTGACTCCATTCCCTCGGATGACACCGACCCTGACGTCTGACCCCCTCACTACACCGACCCAACACCAAGAATTCCGTCCCTCAGAGGGAACTCGCCTCCGACGGCAGCGGTCTGTGCGTGAAAACGTGGACCTGCTGGTCAGCAACAGCTACATGATCGACTCGTACTCCCGACTGGCCTTCCCTCTGTCCTACCTGCTGTTCAACACCATCTACTGGAGCCTCTACTCCTGATCAACTACAAAAAAGAGGTGTTGAGTCACAGGAGTGTACAGACTCTCAATCAGCTCCTGTGACATCACAAGTCCCATAGCTCACAAAAGAGATCACGTTCAAAGAAGAGGAGCCGCTCGGCCTCGGCAGGAACATTCTTTCATGCAGTTTCACCGAGAGATGTGTGTCATGGGTTTCTTCTGTAGAATAAAGTATGAATCATCTTTGAGTTAATCATAATCCTCAAATTTTCAATGTTTTTATTTTTGAGGGGTTGTACCCATTTGTTGATATGTGTATCTGTTATGATGAATCAAAGGGAAGCAAGTCATCAGGACAAATGTGCTTTATGATCCCCCCCCCCCAATGTATTATAAAAGAACAGCCATCGTACTTGTCATGGTATTGTACATCTTTGGTTTTAAAGTGTCACAAGGATTTAAAAGTTGCTGGCTGGAGATTTTAAAATATGTATGACTGATTTTTTTTAACATGAAGATGGATGGATAGACCTGCCCTAATAATCTAATAAGGTTCTGAATTTGTACATGTGAAAAATTAAAACCACCGGGATGTAAGCTTGTCATTATTTTAAGCAAACGTTGGTACGTGGTTGGTCGTTTCCATGCTAACTAGCTAAATCGTTCGCGTCCGCTCAACCAGCGGCGAAATCGGAGCTAAGAAGCTAACGCGAACGGAAGTCACGCGTGAATTCAACACAAGAGAAGGGAAAGGTGACAGGTGAGTTTCCCCAGTTAAGGTCACTAAAATACAAATGATGTCAAATAAAAATAACTTTAGACACCACTCGTTTGCAGCTGGTTTGGTTAGCTAAAGCGTTAGCATCTCTTAACATGCTGCAGGGACTAGCTAACGGCAACAAGCTAAAGGTGGATTCTAAACGGTTAGTTCTCGTTGCGTTTGTGTGGCGTGGAATCGGTTGAGTGAACATTAATTAAAGGGGTTAACAGGGTCTTATAATATATTCATATTTTACTGATACTCGTCGGGAACATGCATTCATTTAGAGAAGAAAACGTATGTCGAATGTGTTCTGCAATGAAAGTGCATAAAACATAAGCTGCGATGGTAACGCCTGGCGTTCATTCTTTGGAAGTAAAACAAGCAGATTTCACCACTTAACTATTTTGTAATTGGCAAGTGAAAGGCCGTTGGTCTTCAAAAATGTAATGTAATGTTTAAAGACAGCCAATGCCAGTGAAGGTAAAGCAAATTTATGTAATAATGATTAAAAAAAAAAAAACTAACTGCAATACCAAAACACTGTCCAACTGCATATAAAATAATCAATATTCCCGTTGTCCCTCTTGGGCATATTTATTTTCATAACTTATTGTGTTAAAACGCAATAAGTTAAACATGTCACCAAGCTATGGTTGAGCTCTTGTCTTGTAACAGGAATGATGCAGTGATATAGTTTATCATCTGGTCCGTTTTGCGTTAACAAACGACAAACTCAAACGGTCCAGAAACTGTAAACGAAGGTCATGTGACCACACATCGTTCGGTCATTGCTCGTACAGATCATGTGGGAATACTGTACAACAAATCCCTCATAATTTCTGCTGTACATCATGGAGCATTGTTAGCTTGTTTCTTATTGATGGTGATCTGGATTGTCTGAACACAGACGGTCATATTCCAGAAAGGCGACAGGCATTACTGACAGCCTAACCCTACACCACATTTCCTCGTAGCTCCACGTTTGTCATGTGGTCATTTTGATAGCGGCTACTTGCTAATTCACGCTGCTGTTCACCAAAACAGGAAATGCCGCGTAAAACTGCGCTTGTTGTGATTCGCAACCCGAGATTCCGTCTGTTTGACCGCGACATCTAGCGGACGGGATGAAAACTACACGTAAAATATGATATTCTGCACCTTTTACTATAATAATCTATGTAAAATGGTTGATTCATGTGATTGTGAAACCTGACGTTTTTGTTATGTAAATGTATAACTGATGCTGGTGGACACAGTATTCTATTAGATGAAGTGTGTAGTATTTTAAAACAAATTTTAAGTTTGTGCTATTATTTACTTTGCAGTTTTCCAACCTGTAGTATTTGCCAAGCGGAGCCATCTACTTCTTGCAAGGTTTTCCATCATACCTGCCGGTGTAATGTCTTGTTTTCTTTGCTCAACATCTACGATGGTGACAGCTGCAACAGCACTCCTCCTGGAAAGTTCCCAGCAGCTGCTTCACATGACTTCACACCAGAATCCACCACATCCAGCTGATCTTCAGATGCTCAGAGCACTGGTTCCTGAAAACTACACCTACCAGGTAGTGTAATATCAATCCCTCCACTATTTCTCCACACAAATTAATATAACTACACACTGCTTTGATCCAGTCTTTGCTGCAGGCTAAAAATAAAAAGAACTTGGTTGGAAACAAAGAAATGTAGTTTCACGTCACAATTTTCAATGTTGTTGTATTTCTAGATCAGTGTTATATGTATCATAAACATGCTTAGTGAAGACAATCGATAAATGGGCTGAAGTCGGGCAGCCACATTCGAATGTTTGCGCCCTCGGTGTGGGGCTAACGCTCCAGTCAGCGAAGGTGGGACGAGGGGAGGCTGGGATTGGGGAGCGGCGAGGTCAGGAATGATGTAAGTAAAAGAGAAAGATATCAGTGGGAGGGAAAGCGTGTTGAATAGTGGGACGTGAGGAAGGAGGGGTGAACTCCGCTGTAACGCTCCCCTCTGATTGGTGGCCACTGGACCATGTGCTGACCCTTCTGAAACTGGGGCCTAACTAAGGCTCCCGCATACATTCAGACACACACAGTGAGCAGACCTCTGTTGAGTGGCAGGGACATGTGAGCCCCTCTGCATTTGCTATTCTGGGCAGGGGAGGGGAAAAGTAGGATAGAAGGGGAGGGAGTGGAGGGTCTTTTCTTTCTGCATGTGGCTGAGCCATCGTGAGGAGCTGCTCATGATTTAGTCTTGTTGTTCTTTTGGGGGTTTTTTTTGTGTGTGAGCCCTTAGTGAATTATTGCGACGTTCAGACTCGTGACCATGGGGTGCTGCTTTAGTAAGGAGCTTAACCCCGGCCTTCAGAGTGAGAGGAGCGGTCTGTTACAGACACCACGCCACGATGGACTGAGTGAGGTGACAGACCAGGTCAGGCAACATGCTGCAGCTGTAGCTCAGCACGTTAGCATAGAGGAAGAGGAGACGTGTGTGGCAAACGGATCGGCCCGGTGGGCGCGGCCAGGGGACGAGGACAGACCGCCTGAATCGGAAAAAGTTTGGACAGAGGCACCCGTGGTCATCAGCGACAGAACCATGCAGAGTGAGAGCGAGCTCAAACCAGGGAGCGCTCACAAGGAGGAGGCTATTATTATCACCACCAGCACAAACACGCATACAAACACGGACGCAGCAGCGGGCGTGACACACGCTGCCAGTCCCAGCTGTGAGCAGGTGCCCGCACAGACTCCAGTGAGGCAGAAGATTTTGGACAATGCCTCACGCCGGGCATTCTGGTTTAATCAGCTCCCAGAGGGGCAGAACCACCAAAAGCCAGCGAGCTGTTGGTCAACTCCTGCCATGTTTCCCTCTGCGGATTGCCAGGGCGACGCCAGCGAGATGTCAGGTGACCCGCCGTTGCCAGTCAGCACAGGCCAGGGGAAGAAACCGGGTGATGAGCACGAGGAAGTGGACGGCGAAGAAGCCTGCATCGTAGCAACAACGCTCGGGCAGGGTTTCGAGACGAGGACCCAGAGCTTCTACAGCATATGTTCCATCGACACGAATGACCTTGACCACGACAATGACCACAGCCGGTTCCAGTCGCTGCAGACGGCAGGAGTCGAAACAGCTGCTCTGGCACGTGCAGCGAGGTCTCCGGTCTCCAACCAGTCACCACACTCGGAGGCATCTACAGCCGACGACCGGTCGAGTGTCACAGCAGCTAAAACCAGCCGGTCCGGTGACGAGGAACCTGCTTCAGCACAGTCACATGACACGGACCAGTCTTCATCTGTCCCTTCAGATAATTCACTCTCTCTCCACAGTGAATGTCCTCATCCTGTCCAATCTCCGCAGCCGGTCGACCCTCTGAGTGACCTCCACTCCTGGCCCAGCAGGCCGGTCAGCAGCCCGGATCCCCACACCACTGGAGATAAGGACCCGACGGCAAAGAATGTAGGTGAACCCACGGATGACATCTTACTTCTGACGAGCGCACATGTGAGCGCCAGCGTGGATGAGGAGGAGATCGCGGCACCAGAGCAGATGACAGTTTCAGAGGCGTGTGTGACAAGTGAGCAGGAGAATGTGTGTTCAGGGGGGGACCACCCCGCCGCAGGAGGAGTTCCTGCCACACAGGAAGCATCCATCAGCCTGCAGGGGAACGAGTCAACGCTTGACCTCGAAGCGCTGAACAAGAACAAAGACATGTGGCCTGTGCCTGGAGGACAGATTGACAAATCCTCCCCGCAGAGCGAGGCCATCGCCGTGAGCGCCTGCGGAACCCAAAGCGACGGAGGTGTTGTTGGCCGAAGCTGCGCAGCAGAGTCGAGTCTCACCGAAGTGTCCTCGGTCTCTCTGACTCCTCTCTCCGACTTTCCAAAAACCACAAACCACCACTGTGGCTCCCTCGCATCTGACAGTCTCCACTTAAATTCCAATGATCCAACATTTGAATTAAACAGCAGTAAGGGCTCGAGTGAAGACGTCGAACCCTCCGAGACCCCCTTCAGGCTGGATGACGGACACTTTGACGGTGTTGGTGTGAAAAGCGGTGGGGGGGCTTCACTTGAAAACCGTGCAGTGGAACCTTTCCTGTTCGTCGTCACGAGCAAAGACGACAGGCCGGTGTCAGACACGTCACTGAATTACAACGGCGTCGAGGTTGGCAATGTTCCATTTGACGCTCCTGAACCAGCCCCAGTCAGCTCCAGCCCCCCAGTCAGCTCCAGCCCCCCAGTCAGCCCCATCCCCCCAGTCAGCCCCAGCCCCCCAGTCAGCCCCAGCCCCCCAGTCAGCTCTCCCCCAGAGAGGAACGACTTGTTGCCCGAGTGCACTGGTGACTGCAGCATCGTCCCTCAGGAGAACAGCAGCAGAGAGTCGAGTCACAAGCCCGTCTCTGAACCTCCTCCTGCCGACATTGCCCACCCTGTCTGCTGCCCCCGCCCCCCACATCCATCTCTCATGGAGGACATCGATGACCAGGAAACAAATGCTAGCGATGTTAAAGCTGCAGATAGCGGATGCAGCCCAATCCCAACAAAGGTACGTCTGCTGGAGAACGTGCGCGAGCCGCAGAAGACAGACGAGGAGACGACTCTGACGGATCAGCAGGAATCTACTGATCCTACTGATCCCGTAGATCAGCCCTCCCACGCTCACCCCCCAGAGATATTCCCTGTCACTGGTCCCTCTGACATTGTGCAGCCTGATGTGACCCCACAGCGTGAAGCGTCTCACCATTTGTTTGAACCTGTGGAACCATCAGGGACCCTCTCGGAGGATCCCGCTGACATGCTGCCGGAGGAGCACTCCTCATCAGACAGTGGCGTTGCTTCGGAGACGCCCCAGTGCACGGTCACGTGGCCGTCATTCGACAACGACGTCTGCGACCCTTTCATCATTCCTAAGGCTGTCAGTTGTCAGGATGAGCGGGACCAGGAGGCCGTGGGGGTGGACCCAGGTCAGATCGATGTCTACGCATCAACGCCATCCTATGAGTTTCACCGTCTGGGTGATGAGCTGTCAGCAGCTGCCCAGGAGCAAGAGACCGAAGGAGGGATGAGAGAGATGGTGTCCGAGCTGCTGGGGGAGGATGGAGACTCCGCCGTCTGTTGTCTCTATCCCCACCCCTGGATCAAGCTGGGCCTGGAGGAGAATTGCGAGGGGTGGGCCCAGGGGCTGTCAGAGGTCGGGCCAAACCTAACTGAGAGCAAGATGGACACGGATGCAGAAGGCATCCCGGCCTCTGTGTCCGAGCTGCAGCCCTCCATGGCTCTGCTGGGAGCCTACCCCTTCAGTACGGTCACGCCTCAGGGGTCCTGTGTGTGGGACTGGCACACGGACATCACTCAGTCGGTAAGAATGCATCCAACACCTGGGGCCGACGGTGGAGAGAGTCTGTGTTCGGTGATGACATGATGTGGAGAAGAAAGAAATAAGCCCCCCCCCCCTCACCCATTTAGCCTCCTGCCTTATCTGTTGTTAATGAGTACAGCTCATATTTGTCTCCTGCTGTGAATGTCTGTCTATCCGTCGACGTGACCGTTCATATTAATCCTCTCGTCTCAGGAACCTGCTCCCCCCAGCCTGAACCCGAATGCTGAGGTGTGGACCAGTCACGACCTCAACTTGGACCCATCCGCCCACGCTTTCCCACCCGCCCATCAGCCGTGGCTGCACTTCCCCAGCGATCAAATCGATCATGAAAGTAGGTTTGTTTGACTTGGACCCGATTGAATCCACTGGACTCACTCAGGGATGAGGAGCTTGTCATGATTTTCATGCCAGATAAAAGACGTTACTGTGGGTTCTTTTCCATTCAGCTTATGTCGCCGAGTTCGAGGTGGACGACATGGGTCTGGCTGCAGCTGATCCCAGCGCAGCGCAGTGTCTCCTGCAGTGTGCTGAAGGTCCTTTTGTGAACGGAGAGCTGAGTACCGGTCCGGACCCGTCCGGTACGCGTCCTCTTCTCTTCTTCTTGCAGGTTCTAAAAACTGTTTCACGACTCAGCTCACATGTGGTTACGGTGTCTTGTAATTTTAGATGACATCAAACAACAGCTGAGGACAATTCTGCAGTCTTGTCTCACCAGGTGAGAATTCTCAACACTGTATTTCTGGCAGATGCATCAAAGAAGGACAGAAATGGAACTTGGACCCATTTCAGAAGTGTGAAAACAATGAAACTCGTCTTTATTTCTTTGCGATCCTTCAGTTTGTTTTTGCCCGTGTCCATGTTGACGTTCTGTACCTCCATAGGGAGCATCTTGGCAAGGACCTGTACCTCCAGTCTCAGATGGACAGTGACAATTATGTTTCCATCCCAACTCTGGCCAATCTGGAGAAGATCAAGAATCTCAGCACAGACCTGGACCTCATTACAGAGATCGTGAGATGTAGGTTTGTTTGTTTTTTTCCCCTCGACAGCCGCACGTGTCGTTCAAACTTCTCGACACATGTGTGTCTTCGCCCGACAGCCCTGCAGCTGGTTCAGTTGGCTCCGTGTGGGCAGAAGGTGCGACCCAGACAGAGCCGATGTGTCCTAATCCTGCGTGAGATCCCTGAAACCACCCCCCCCCAGGTAAGGTGGTCCAAACCCCCCTGCCCTCAGTGTGCATTCAGCCCTCAGTGTTCCTTCCGTGTGTTGCTCTGCAGGAGGTGGAGGCTCTCTTCGATGGAGAGAACCTGCCCAAGTTCCTGAGCTGTGAGTACGTGAGCAACGACAACTGGTTCATCACCTTCAAATCAGAGGCCGACGCCCAACAGGTAATCCATCATTAATTCAGGTCAGATTTACTTTCCTTGTGACCTAACAAAAGCGCTGACTGTGAGACTTTCAGGACTCTCAGTGACATACTTTTGGTTTTAGAGCCCCTGACATTTGTATGGTTCATTCCCGGTGTGTCTCCAGGCCTACAAGTACCTCCGAGAAGAGGTCCAGATGTTTCAGGGGAAGCCAATCATGGTGCGCATAAAGGCTGAAACCATGGCAGTCACCTCCTACGGTCCGGTCCATGGCTACGGGCAGGTGAACCTGGACAAGTGTGGCAGTCAGTACGGCTCCTACTACTCACCAGCCTCCTACCAGCAGCCCTGCCCCGCCCACATGTCGACACAACAGCTGTATGACTTCACCAATGAGGTACGGCCCGTGTCAGGATACTCTGTATGTCCCTCTCCTGAAAGCCTCATCACGCTGTGGTGCAAAGGTCACGACCTGTGTCATTTTGTTTTCCTTCAGCCACTGCTGATGAACGACCTCATGAACGACTTTCCGGCGGCTTCCCACTTCAAACGTCACGTCCCACACAGGCAGAGGTACTGTTGGATTGGTGTCGATTTGACCACAGGACCCCGTTTGTGTGTTCGCAACGTGAACTTTGCGGCGCCGGTGATTGACGTCTTGCAGGCGAGGCTCGAGGATCGCCAATCCTGACCATCAGAAGGCCCCCCCTCACCTGTCGGAGCAGGCATCAGGAGAACGCTCGTCTTCTCCCAAACCGGGTCGAGGGCGATCGCGGGGCAACATGCACCGGCCGAGCAGAGGTGGAAGGACCGACTCCAACAAGTACGTTGTGTCACGGAATGAATGTAAACAATTCGTCACGGCGTTGCCATAGCTACAGACCTGTGCTGTATAGGGTCGTATTTTGTGTTGACGTACGTATCAAAGCTTGTCAAAGGATTTATGGAAATGTAGGCTAATTATAGGTCTGAAAAAAACGTATATACGCTACGTACAAGAATAGCTGCAGCGCTGACGAGTATCAATGACGCTTTGATATCGCTGCTCTGCACTGAAGGAGAGAATACATCAGTCACAGGAGAAGAGAGAACACAAGGTCGACGGACAAGTCTGCTGGCATCTCTCCTGTAAGTGACTGGTGGTGTTAGTCA
>JBBMJM010145886.1:0-11110 GCA_037832705.1 Centriscus cristatus
GTGCGTGCAGATTTGCCATGAACCATCTCCCCATTTTCTGGCAATTGTTCCAAGTACATGGGAATAGGAGTTTGTTCCTGATTCACCTTTAGTAAGGTCATGACCTTGATTTAACTGCCCCCACCCCCCACCCCAGCCGTCACATGGAGCTCCAGCAGCTTGTGCTCAGCAGCCAGGTTCAGTTACCAGCTCAATTGATGGAGGCCAGATCAAACTTCAGCCAGTAGACATCCTCAGATAGTCATCCTCACCCACCCTTCATCACCCCTAAACGTCAGACAAGTCTCCACAGGGACGAAGCAGATAACAAAGCAGATAACTTCAGATACTTCAATTGTTCTTTCGGCTTCAGATAAAGGTCAGGTCAGGATCCTCGGGTTATGAAAAGGTACATCCCCACCAGATTATAAAAAGGGAATTGAAACTATGACAGAAATAGTGTAGGAATAGGAACAGATGCCGGCGAGAATTATTAATGATGGACCATTGGACCATTTCCTTACTTCGGGCTTGTGAGAGGATGACACGGCTGCGACTAAACAGTCACTATTTAAGATTTGATCTTTGAGAGTGTGAACAGCCTATTGTCAACATGCAGGTCTCACATGAACCCGTGTGTGAACGCTGGAGATGATGACGCTGTGGGTGCATGCACCTGCGCTGCCTCTGGTTCGAGGGAATCGCTCCTCGTCTTCTTCCTCCCCTCCATCTATCATCTCCTCCGTGCTGGTCAGATGTTCTTGGCTCAGGTCAGACAAGGAGAACTCCAGGCTGTCCTCTCTCCACATGTCCGCCGACTTTGACCGTTTCTTTTTGAAACTCCCTCCGTCGGCCATTCGCTGGAGGTACCTCTCCTCGCCGAGGACGTCTGCGTCCCCCTCGCCCATGGAGTCTTCTCCTCCATCATGTGCAATAGTGTCTGCCTCCGAAGTTTCAGGGGTCGGCGTGGCCAAGGGGTCGTCATCATGCTGATAAGACTCTGGCCTCATTGTCATAGCAACGCGTTGCGTCCAGTGAGGGTTGATGCCAAACTCTTCAAACGCATCTGCAGCATCAAAGGGCTCCAGTCCGTTCTCTGCTAAGGACTGTGGGATGCTGGGCGTGCTGGAGGAGCGAGTCGAGGCTTCCGAATTCCGATGCTCCTGTTTCACTGAAGAAGAGTGCCTGGAACGGCGAGTGATCGGCTGCTTGCTGGCGAGGCGGAGGGAGCGGGAAGTGTGTTTGCGTGCGAGGTGGCCCCTCACGTCACCGTTAAAGCCACTGTCCCCATGTTGACTCTCCACGTTTCCCATGATTCAGCAGCAGATTGAGGAGGAGGTGTCTGCGAAACACACACATATGTAAAACAGTCAAAAGAAACCAGTTTTTTAGCTGCACCCTGCATTCTCTGATTATACAGTTGATCTCAGCATCCTCATCGCCTCAGTCGGTCGGTTACATAAGAACGCAGAACTGCTGAGTCAGCTGCTGTCACATCAGTTGGTCATCTGTGAGTCATCATCTAAACCACTCCGTCTCGGTTCTCAGAGTGGGATACGACTACCCGAGCACGTCAAGATAAATCAAGATAAAAATCTGTTGAAATGATTCAAATGTGTAGGAACAATGAATGTTGAAATTCATTGAAGTATATTTTCCTCCAAACAAACATCATCAGTTCACGAAAGAACGTCTCATTTAACTTTTACTGATTTACAAAATAGGGTTTGGGTTGATTTTGCGGATTATATAGAGAATAAAAGATACAAGGTTACCTGTGGCAAAGTGGTTACTTCACCAGCATCTCCACCTCAGCGTGGTGTCATCTTTCACCACAACACACACGTCCTGCCACACATCTCCGAGCAGTGGCGCCGGCCGGCCCTGAGGGAAACAGAGAGACCTCGCTCAACTTCAAAGTGACCTGATGTGTCCAAGGCGCGCGGACACACACACACACACAGACACGACGAGGAGGAAAGAGAGGAAAGTTCTTCTAAAAGTACCACAGAGGATCTGCCACCTCCGTCACATCGTGAATGTGAGAGGAAAGCGAAGAAGAGACTGAGGGATGAGAGCCAGGATACGGGATTAAAGAGAATACAGAACACTGTGGCCAGTAGGAGTTAGGAGAAGGCACGTTTAAAAAAAAAAAAAAAGAAGAAGAAGAAAACAAGGAACCCACAGGAATGCACACATACACAAACTCTGAAATCATTACACACAAAGTGGATAGAAAAGAAAAAAAAAAAAACACCTCATAGGCAAAAGTGCTTTCTTAGAACTGCGCCCTGAAACCCGTTGCCAAGTCGAAACCGAACAGGCGTGTGTTGACATGAGTACAAAGCATTTTGGGAAAACACCCCTTGAATTCCCTGCTGACAATGAGATGCGCATATACACACACAGAGAGACGCGCACACACACACGTGCACACACACACGTGCACACACACAGTTTGAAAATGACAGAAGATGAAAGCAGCTGTGGAGTGTGATTTTCTGCTTAAGACTCAATTAAACGATCCTTGCCGACACAACCTAATTTTCTTTAATACCGGCCCTGAGCTGCTTATGGTCCTCCATGATTTCCATAATGTGCTACATACCGGTGGAGGAACGCGAGTGCTGGCGCACACGCTCGAGTTTAGATTTGCCCACATTCAATTCATTGGAAATACAGAAGGAATAACCTGCATAGATCCTTCGGAATTTCCGAGAGCTGAGAGACCGACTGCTTCGCCCGGTGCTGCAGACTTTCATTCTACATTCCACCAGGTGTGAAATGAGCAGACGGAGAACGCTACATGTTAGCTGACAGATGCATCTCTGCGCCGCTGGAATCCAGACACAATGTTGGTCTGACGATTCGACCGCACAACAAGTGTGGCAAAGCAAAGCAGCGAAAGAAAGAAAGAAAATCGAGCCCATGTTGGCCGCCCAGCCCCCAAAAACATACAGATAGATGGATGGATTATCTATCTCTGCGTGATTTGGTGTATTGGAGGTGAAAAAAAAAAAAAACACACAAACATTTGTGTATTAAAGGCCAAACCAGGTAGTCCCATGAGACCCCACACAGGGGAAATCAAACCGCTGCCTCTCCTCTGGCACATTCGGAAAATGTTTTGTCTTTCCACCTTTCCTGCTCCTGTGCCCTGCAGCAAGGCAGCAGAGAGGGGTAACAGGATGGAGGGGGGGGGGGGGGCTGAACCCTTGTAGACCAGAGAGCTGAGGAAGGCTGGAGGCAGAAAACAGCGGAGGAGGAGGGAACGCACCAAGGTAGGGAGGGGAGGGGCATGGCAGGGCTATGAATAGAGGTCTGAGAGGGAGATGGGAATGAGAGGGAAGTGGAGGTATATTCAGAAAATGGTGGTTCTATTGTTGCGGAGCTCTAAGTAGATAAGTAGGCATGTGCTCTGTCTGCCTCCCTCAGGGCTTAATTGAGGGAGGAGACAACGGGGAAACATACTTTCAGAGCTTTTTGTCTCTCGGTGTCTCGTTCTCACACTATATTAACACACACGGAGGGTGTTTGAACCAATTCGATAGCTCCAGCTCCGTTACCAGGCAGACAGTAAACGACTTCCACACACAAACAGGACTTCTGCGTGAACGTCATTGTCACATTTAAAATGCTGATCATAATCATCCTCGTCGTCTTCTTCTCCAGCTCCTCACAGGCCCACGTGAAGGACAGACGACCATTCACACTCACGTTCTCACCTATGGGTGATTTACAGTGGCCGATTCACCTCAGCATGCTTTTGGAGGTGGGAGGAAGCTGGAGTACCTGGAGAGAACCCACGCAGACACGGGGAGAGCACGCAAATTCCACACAGAAGGATTTTTTGGTTTTTTATTCTATGGCGATCCAGTGCAGATCTAGGACTTTGTGTTCTACATTGGACCAGAAAAGAGTAACGAGACACTGAGCATCATGTGAGGAATGTGTCACTGGACTGTGCTGTCACACACACACGCACACACACACACAAAACACACTCTTGTGCACCAGCTGTCAAACTCTGCAGCATTCAAACAATTCTCATCGTCTATCGCATGAACAGACATGTGCTGGCAGGTAGATTTTTCCGCCGCGTTGAGAGGAGCACAATGGTTTAAAGGCAGACATGCGTACAGTCATGCACGCGCATACACATACACATACACACAGAGTGGTATTGTGCACTAGTGCAATCCCATGAGAAATGTAAGCAGGTTTTAATTCTCACACACTCACATTCACACGGCTTGGAAAAACACCAAAGGCTTGTCAGAACAGCCACGGAACCCGGCACACCCTGCTTGGTTCTCCCTGCCAGTCTTTTCATCTCCGCACCTGTCTCATCCCTCCGCCCAATTCGACGCTCGGCTCAGGTCTCCAGTCTCAGACGACTGCGCAGCTCTGTACTGTGAATGAAACCAAACAACAACCTGCCCTTTTAGGGTTGTTGTTTTTTTTTCTAATCCTTGCGTCGTTAGACATGATGCCGGGCTGAGCTGAAGTGGATTTAAATAATGTAACTACCCAGCATCTTAACAATCCATCCCTTTTGCTCTGCCTATCCAAATCGAGGTCGTGTTTGCAGCAGACTGGCTCACAGACGTCCATCTCTTTCCTCTTCTTTCCTTCCCCCAAGGCGTTGCCAGTCCAGACGAGGTCTACAATCCCTCCAGCGAGTGATGCCCATGTTCGGGAAAAAAAAAAATCAATTTCCGCTATTTAAGTACGTAATGAACAGTTACTAATACAAATTTCCTTTGTTCAAACTGACGGTGTCAGATGACCAATGACACGTCGTAGCTTTTATTGTTCAACAGCCCAAATGTCTGTTGACATCATACCAAGCAAATGGAAACAAAAAGCAGAGACGAGAAAGACAATGGGGCTGTGTGACACTGGTGGCAGTCTACTAACAGTTGTAACATGAGAAGCTGTCGGCTTGACTGATTCCTCTGACCTCTCTCTGCACTCTGAAACCAACATCATCCCCCTCGTTGGGTCTCAAAACACATGACGCAGTCACTGGACTGACCCTTCCCCAAGGCCTTTTCCCGGTACCTTTCACATTCCTCAAATACCCCCGTCATCCCCACCCCCCTTAAAGAACTGGGCAGAGTCGCTGAGGTTGCCTGTGAAGGTTCTCAGTCAGTCAGGTCATTGTAACTTGCTGAGGTCGACACTCTCTCCGGGGGGTAAGCAAAGGAATTTAGTCGGCGCAAACTGAAATTTCAAGAAAGTCAAGAAGGAATACCACAGGGATCTGGGAGAAGCTTTCATCCATTTCGCCATACTTCCGGATTTTGCTTATTTACCTATGCACAGTTCCACGCACGTTTGGCCTGGCCAAGCGTCCCCCCCACCCCCCCCCCACCCCCCACCCCCGTTGTTGTTTAACGTTCGCAAACCTGTTTCACAAGATAACAAACGTAGTGCAAACAGCAGAGGGACTAGTTCCAGGTGGACCAAGCACTGCCAGTGTAGATTCACCCATAGGTGGGTGTACTTATTGTCCATATTCATGAAGAACCCATCTCTATCCACAGTCAGACATCAGACGGCTTTTGAAACACGCTCCTGTGGAGACTCGAGCACACACTCCCAAAGTCCCTCCAAGACGGGACTGTCTCCCCGGCATCACTGGTTGAATTCCTTGAAAGAGGCAGATTAGGTTCGTCTTCATCCCTTTGGGATCTGACAAGACGCGAGCTCCCCTCAAACCCTACCCACCCCCCCTCCCAGCTTACATGCACATACACAAACAGTGTTCCTTGGAGCGTTGAGTCTCTGCTGCTGCTTCAAATCAAACATGAATTTCTCTTAACTGCTGAGAGACAGACTCTAATTCCTTGCTGAAGACTGCTTTCATTTTGAGGTCTGCAGGGGGGGGGGGGAATGACAGAACAGAGTGATGAGGGAGGAAATAATATGTTGGTTATTCATTTACTGTGGTTCCTCTATTTGTCAGTACTGTGCAGCGAAGTAGAGGAAGACGAAGCTCAAATTTAGGATTGGTTTCTTAGTGGTCGGTAAATGATGTCCCTGTCTTATACAGGACACCCAAAGACACATTATAGTGGATACATTATTCACTCGTATGGTTTAAACCAAAGAAAGGAGCTAGTTATGTAGGGCAGCATATCGTCTGCAAAATGGCTAATGGAAGATTGAAGGTTTTGGGTCAATGCCTGTGTGTGGCATCCGAGGATCAAGTGTGAAGATAAAGGTCAGCGGGATTCACCACAGCCAATTCCCTCACACTCCGTTCCTCAAGTGTCACTAACCTCATTAAGTACGCTCCCCCGTCTTCCTCAGAGCTTACGCTGTACGCTCCTTAACTCAGATTTCAGCTGACTGTCTGCGGCGCAGTGCAGTCAGGGATTACCATATTTTAAAGAAAATCCCTCCGAGCACAAGTCCTCCATTGAGTGAGGGGCCCGAGCGAGTCAATGAGTGTGTGTAGCTTATGACGCTCCGCCCTGTAGCTGCTCGCTGAGTGCTACCTCAGCGATCCAGTCCTTGTAGGAATTCAAAGGCAGGCGACCCCATAGATTTAAACCTGCAATTACGATAAAAGCCACCACCTCTTTTAAGGCTTTTACACTGGATGATCACAGTGCTTGATTCCCCACTCGCGCTGTGTGCGAGGAGGTTGATCAAGCTAAGTAAATTAAAGCCGTCTTAGACTTCTGTTGTAGGTTACTGTGCCGGTTTGGATGACAAAAAGCAAACCAGCACTGTCTCTTTGTTAAATATCAACAACTCATCTGCGTCCTCTTTGCCGTCTCTCAATCAACACTTTCTCATCCTTGCTGATGAAATGGTGATTGCTCTTTCTACACTCATCAAAACCAGCCATCTGAATATTCATGTGGTGGTTTGCTGCTCCTAGTGGAGGTGTATGAAGTGTTTTGTTTAATTATCCAGGACGAGCGGGGGGCAGCCTGGTGACCGTACAATCCCAGTGGGACACGACAGCCATGGGAAAGAAATGTAAACGTCAGAGACAGACAGATGCATTGTGCTAAAATGGAGCGTACCTGAATTAAATTTAGTTTAAATCAATCAGTTCTGTCGTCTGTGTCTCTTTGTTTATCAGTGTTGCACCTTAGCACAGGCCGGGATCATGTGCTCTCCCCTTTAAACTGTATTGACGAGGGTTCACTTTGTCCTGCTTTTCTGTTTTGCACGGAAACAGATTCCTTTCATCTGGTTGACATGGCGATAAACAAATGACGTAGGTTTGGACACTTTGGCCCGTAGCGCTTGTTAGCCCCTTTAGCCAAAGAACTGATCTATTGTTGGAGGCTTGCAAGGATGTGTGAAGCCTCATAATGGTTTTGGCTTCAAAGTAAATTCACTGGGGACCGTGTGTCAGTCATACTTTATTTGTATGTGTTCAGAAATCAGTCAAACGTTGGTGTAAGCACAACGGGAAGCACAGACACCTGCAGCCAAACAAAGGCAGGAGTGAATGTCGCCAATTTGGTTGGGTAATACTTCCTATTCCGCTCTGAAGCAACAGCAAAATAACAGGGTGGATGAGTGGGCGAGTGAGACGGATAAGAGGGTTTTAGGCTAAGGTAGACTGATTGAGGTGGGAGGTTGATCCAGGGGGGATGGGTCTGGAAAAAAAGATGAAGGTGTTGAAAGAGGGGATGAGAGGCTGTTAAAGTGGTGGCGAGCTGGTGCTATTGAGTGCTGGGCCACAGGTAGACAGATGAATGATGAGAGGAAGGAGACATGAGAGGTAAAGAGGTGGAGTGGTGTTGATAGGTCCGGCGAGACCGACAGAGACGAATGCCGTGTCACTTCAAAGGCGAGCGGATGTGAACACGCCCGATTTGCTGTCAGTAACGCTGCGTTTGGAGTCCAAAGAGAGCTCGTGAGGAGGCAGTTGTTTATTGTTTGGCTGGTTGTGTGTCTGTAGACCTGATGGACCAGATGGTCCTCTGGAAAGAGGGAGCACTTGGGGGTAAATGAGGGTTATTTTGGCCACAGTTCTTGTTTTGGTGATCAGACAGTCACCACAACAGTGGAAATGTATGCAACAGGGAATACACATGAGGAGACTGGAGCGTGAGTGCTCACAGTTTGTTTGACTCAAATCAATGTGGGGTTGTTGTTTTTTTTTGTGCCTGCACTGAACAAGAGACAAAACTAGCACAACCAAAAAAGGGGAATAAATGACAGACTTTAAACTGTGCGTAAATGGACTTAAAGTCTTATTCTGATTATGACTTGATATAAACGATAGAGTGATAAGGGATTAAATACCACAGCAGCGCAACACAGGGATTGGCTTAGTGGATTTAATCAAATTGCTAGACTGATGCTTAATCATTCTTTAAAACAAAGCAGCTCTGTTATCACTAATAAGCAAAACTGCTGATGCTCTGCAAAACCTTTATTCTACCCTAATTATTACCAGGGAGCAAGAGAGAGGGGCTTTGGCATGACTGGACAAAGAGGGTGAAGAAGGAAAGCAAAGATGAGGAGAGAACAAGGACAGAAGAGGGAGGTCAGAAGTGAAATATATTGAAGAGGCTTCAAATATTATTCATTTTTATTTATTATATTTACTTCCTTTATTTTATTTTGCTCTATTTCGTTATTGTTTTTATTTTTTCCTTTTTTGTTCCCTGTGGTAAAGCACTTTGCTTCAGCGAAAGGGTTAACGGTAAAGGCTGTATAAATAAAGATCATTTACATTTATATTTTACAGGACATTTGTGGGAGAAGCTGACTGGAGGAAAAGTGGGGCAGGTGGAGGGGGTCTTCGTATATCCCAGCACCTGAGTCAACAGCTGTGCTTGTGCACAAAGTGCCCTCTTGTGAAGAGACAGGATAGACAGGAGACAATGTCCCGCAGTGAGGTATGTGGAAAGAAATGCTCTGCAAGAATGTGACAGACAAACAGCAGCTTGTGTGCCTCTTCCTTTATGAGGCAGGGACACTGTGGAACACCCCAGGGTAGGTTCTGGGGCACACTGAAGCTTCTAGAAACCACTGGCAAGATATCCGAAAATACAAAGAAAGCATGTCCCGTAGCTATGGATACACGTGGCAGCAGCAGCAGTGTTCTTCACATCCTCTGGAAAACATCACTTGTGTAAACTCGTGTTTACGTAGATCGTACACAACCAGACTTCCTGGTTCGCTTGAAGGCGTCTCGTCTGAGAAGCTTCTTCATTTCTAAACAAGTGGGGAGTGGCGACTGCTTTGTCCTTCCTTGTTTCTTTCCTTCATCAAAGGTCACACCGCTGCATGCTGCAGTGTGACAGGTTCAGGGAGTGACGGTGGACCTATCTGTCATACAGCCACATTGTTGCAATCAGTTTCAGCCAGACTTACACGTGAAACCGCTCACGCAACTCTAAACTAAAACAAAACTCCAAACTGTAACTCACACAGTAGATTCAGTCCAAGGGGAATTATTTTTCACCTTTAAAGAGAAAATATGATGGGACATCAGTCATGTATATTTGCCACAGTGTGTCCAGAGTTCAGAAGCAACCCTTTGTTTTCCTCTTGCCAATGAATGAGGCCAGTAATCAACACCGCAGATGCAGCTTCTTTAAACAAGGCTTCCCAGGACTTGACCCACTCAACACTCCCTTCAGCGTTTGTCGTGAAAAATGCAAAGCTGGTCAGACATAAAGCCAAGCACAACACGTACCTAAAACCTAAGAAATGTTATATAAAAAAAGTAATAATAATAAAAGGTGTGCTCCGTACAGCCTTGATGTGAACTCTGTATCGACTTTCAGAAAACTGTCACAGAAGATATGAAAGTCCCGAACCGCAGACACCTCAGTGCTTGATCGGCCTAGAAAATTATGTAAAAAAAAAAAAAAAGGTGAAACAGATCTCACCCAAGAGTCGTTGGTGAAGAAGTCCCTTGTATCATTACCATAACGTTGTCTCTTTCTCTTGGACGGTATTAAAGACAACAGATTCATCATTATTCTGGTCAACAGACATTTTCACAACGCATCATTACCTCCGCCAAGGATGGTTTTGTATTTCTGGTGTTTGTCTGTCAGATAGGGACGTTTTCAGTATCTGTGTCCACAATAGCAGCAGTGGACTGTCTCTGTGGGCCAGTGGTCAGTGGGTCTGTCTGTTAACACAAAGGTTGGGGGTTTGAACGCCCTGAGGGACTGAGGATTGTTTTTTTTTACAATTGAAATTAAGTTTTGATGATGAAAACATTTATTGGAGTAGATAAAATATAATATTCATATAATATATTGTGTGGAAGTCACATGAGCTCTTTGGCTCTCGTCTTGATGTCGTACACTGACAACGCCACCGGGGAAGTACATGTGCAACGGTATGTGTCTGCTGTGTCGTCCGTAGATGGGGTTGGATCTAGGTCAATGGGTCTATTTCGTCGGTGTCGAGCGCACACAGCAGACTCAAGCAAAGGTTACTGTCTGGACTCTGAGTGGTTTTCGGTGAACTGAGCCTCCCCACTTGGTGCATTAGTGACCTGTATAGGCTCAATATGACACCGATAACTGAGTGCAGGCCTGAGGCGAGAGGACAAGGGTATTCTGACCACACGCACACGCACACATGAGTCTATACCTAAGCTAAAGGACAGCGATAAACAGAATGGCCCAGAGAAAGGAAACGGCAAACACACAGGCACTCAACACACGTCTGCATTTCAGCTAAAGGACACGACAAATAAAATGGTCTATGGAAGAGAAAGAAAGAGCACACGCAGAGACACTCAACACACTGAACAAAAGAGATACAAGCATGAAGCTTTCAGCTCTTCACGAATCGCATCCCACACACACACGCACACTAAATAGTCATATACATATTTGCACATGCACACACACAGCCTTCTGAGACAGCCTTGTACAATCCCACCGCATCGCTTCCAGGTCAGCGAGCAGGAGCATGAAGTGTGTGGTGTGTGTGTGTGTGTGTGTGTGTGTGTGTGTGCACGTGTACGTGTGTGCGATGAGCACTGGTCAGGTTGGCAGCTCTTTATAAGATGAAAGGACTAACTGAGGGAAAGACGGACGACATCATCCGTTTTAATTACACACTCACATGGATGTAAACCTGAGCATAAGACACAGTCACGATACAAACATTTGGGGAAGGA
>JBBMJM010145897.1:0-11109 GCA_037832705.1 Centriscus cristatus
GTTTTATTTTTTTTGGTCAGTCTGTCATGAACCTGACTGCGAGAGGTGAATGCGTTACACTGAGTTTGACAGCACTGCTTTCTGTTACCAATTACAGATTAAACTTGAAAGCCACAACACGTGTCAGTGTCCCATGGTTGAGACAGAACAGGCACCAGAACACAACGCAGTGTAGTCTGGGATGACGGATCCATTCCGGCTACACAGATGATCACTTTTGTTAGATGAAAAAATTATATTTGACGGTTCTTTTTATGTCAAATAATAATAGATTTGTTTCTTCTTCTTCATGAGTTTATACTATTCCTGTAACATGCTAATTAAGTGTGTGTTAATTTTATTTTTTTGTCATTTTTTATAACGTGTTATTGTATTTAATATACTTTTGTTCATTTGCTTTGCTTGCTTTTGACTTTGTTTTCTCTATTTTATTGGGCTGTGTTGTCCGTCGTTCTCAATAAAGTTGGTTTAAAAAAATGTTTGCGGGACGTAAGGGGAAGCAACACCACTGAGTTAGCTAGCAGTGGATTAGTGGATTTAGTTAAAGATGGCATTTGTATATAAAATAATATGGGCAGTGTCATATCTCCGTTTTCACACTAAACTGTATTATTTTGGGTGAAGATAATACAGGCGGGTTCGTGTTTATTTTTATCGATACAGCCAGTGCTTTTCTGTGGGCTCCGCTAACGCTAGCCAGCTTCCAGCTAACCAGACGGACGACAGAAACGAAACGCTTTGCGGTTGAATGTCCAAAAATGGAAGACGCGGAGGAAAAGCTACTGTCGGAGGATACATGTAACAGCGGCAATTTGTCCGCGTCGTCTTTCAATGTCCGGTTCCGCTCGAATCGACTGCAGATCCAGAGAAGCAGCGTATGCTCCCGGGCTTACTTTGTAGTGGTGATGGTGTTTTTCCACGTCTATATCCTGAACGTCATCGCCCTGTTGCTCTACGTGCATTACAACAATGGCCCAGGTGAACTGGTCAGTAGTGAGCGAGTCGCATCCACACAGGTCGACGATGGAGGAGGCTCTCTGCCCTATCCTGCCCCACCTTCAGGAGAGCCCCAGGTGGAGGACCGCAGTGAAAGCTTCAGCCTTTCCCGCATCGAGGGCATCCGAGTGAGTTATTCTTTTCAGTTTGAAATAATGCCCCTTTCACGAAAATAAAGCCGTTTATTTCAAAACACATTTAAGTCCATGAGTCCTCACATCACTGGTTCTCAAAGTGCGCTCCGGGGACACCCCAGAGGTCCTCGAGGTGGTTCCTAGGGGATTTTTTTTTTTCATATTATGTGGGTTAGTGGGTCAGTTCTGACTCCCCTCCATTGTCATACGAGAGTGTCGTTGACTTCTCTTGTACTTGTACCTGTGCAGGTGGGACATGTCCAAGCGGTGTCCCTTGTGTCTGACAAAGCACATGAGATGAGAACGATCAGTCTGAAACCTCTGCTCTTTGGTAAGCTTTTTTCACAAACGACATACCAAGATTTATTTAAGAAGACAACATTTATTCCCTACTCCAGAGCCATACAAATATAGACCACCAATATTTACTTGAAATTCAAAGATATTTACAATTTCTATCAAAAACAATTCTTTCTATGACCAGTGTTCTGAGATATTTTGCTTGCCGTCACGCTTTGCTTCCCCGTGACTCTGGGCATGCGTGACAATACGAAGCAAAGTGTGACTCGAAGCAAAATATCTTAGAACACCGGCTAATTTATTTCTTCAGAAAAGACACAGGTGTGAATACCATACTGGACGATCATAATTTAGATGTAGGCTAATTCTAAATGCTACCTACACTCTGCTAAGGTTTCTTTCACATTGCAGTTCTCTTGAATATTTCTCATTAGCTCCTACACCGGTAATGCTTCCATTTGCGTGACGCTGCCATCAGGCCTTTGTCCCGCCTCTGCCAGGCATAAGCTTTATTGACCACCAGCCGTTCTCCTTGGACTGTGCCTGTCACTATGAAGGTGCCACCTCGTGGGTGTTGCCGCGTCATATTCCCAACACAGGTGGCGTCCCTCTCCAGCCACAGCTCAATTCGGGACCGTATCTGTCCGCCCAACAAGGGTCCATGCTTCAGAACATCTAGTTTGGCTTTCAGGGAGAACTGCGACAGGCTCACAGGACTGTATTTGAGTCGAGTCAGGCGCAGTTTCACAACTGTGAAGACAGTAATGAAATCCATAAACAATATTAATCTACCTCAGAGGCTCTTAACCTGGGTTCGATCAAACCCTAGGGGGCCGGTGAGTCGGTCTCAGGGGTTCGGTGGAGCCCCCGCATGGCCATCATTGGCTGCAGATGATCACACTAAACAATCAGTGCTAAAACTAACGTTTTTGTTCTTTGAACAAGGGGATGTTCATGCATGGCTCATTTTGTGCACCAGTAAAAACACATATAACCATGTCTTGAATTTCTTAAATATATATATATATTTAATTTTTTACAATTGTAGGGTTCGGAGAATGCGCATATGAAACTGCTGGGGTTCGGTACCTCCAACAAGGTTAAGAACCACTGATCTAACGTATGATACTGATAACTGAAATGCTAATACCCACCAAAATCACTCCTACAGAAGGTTTGTAGTGTATCCTTTAACGAAGACGCTTCCTCCAGCTCACAATCCTGGCAGCTTGCTTGAGGCACTGGAAAATGCAATTGCTAATTGAATTATTTGGTCAATTAAGGTGGCTTAAGTGCATCTGTTTGCATAGAATGATCTCCAACCTCTACTCCCTGCTGCCGGAATAGAGCTGTTGGTGATGGAAGAGATGCACATGAGATGATCTGCAGGATACTGGTCACAGTGTAGAATTTCCGGCCAAGGGTAGCCATAGCAACTCATGATGGGTGCACAGCTGTCACGTACAGACTCACACAAACTCCTGCAGGGTGTTATGAACCTGACGTAAAAGAAATTGAGTATGGACCAAGGAAGAAAGGAAAAGATTTGTATTGAAACTGGAGGGGTGAGGAACAAACACTGGGATACTTGGGATACACAAGTCAGGAGCTAGAGCACTTTATTATTTGTTTGAAACCACGACTATAACCATATTGCAACAAGTCCTCCATAAATGACTTAATGAGCTTTTGGGGTTTGCTGGTTATTCTCCTCGATGTAAAGTGAAACCATTAGAGTTGAGTATATAGTATATATGTAGTATAAATACATTTTTGATTTTTGGAACTTACCTGTCAAGGCAGATGGGAGCAAAAAGAGAACAGAGAAAGATGCGTGCATCCGGGTGGCACTCTCGGGCAAGTAGTGGCAACCAACTGGCACTTTGATGCACAGCCTCAGCTGGAGAATCGTGGCCAAGTAGATTGGGCATCCTCATCGTGTCGTAGCCGATGTTTTGGCACAAGGCCATACCTGAAGGAACGGGAACACAGCGAGAAGAACTGCGGGGCTCCCACAGTCCACCTTCACCCCTTGAAAGAATGGGCTGTATATCATGGCCCCTCCACTCATCACTAGCCTCCTTCGCACCCCCTTCTCTGAACTGATGAGGGTCTCCCAGCCCAGTTTCTGTTCTGTCTCTCATGTCTGATCGAATCCTACCCTCAGTCCTCAGTTGTCCCTCCTCTGCCCTTATTCGACCAATTCCGAGCTCAAATGTGCTGCTCCGTCCAGGAAGTAAAAGAAGAAGAAAAAGAAGGGATGCTGAATGATAGGAATTTATGATGATAAAATGAGGACAGAGAACTGCGATCATCCTTGGACAGAAGTTGAAGAGGGAGGAAAAATTCTGAGTGTGTCTCGAGTGAAAGAAGACCCCTTAGTGCATGAAAGGATTGTAGAATAGATGCATTTATAGTGGGTGGTGATTACATTTGCATAGGAAGGGGTAAGAGGAGGTGTGGAGAGCCATCTGGGTGGTACACACATACAAATTTGACTGGAGATGCACTGACACTGGCATTCAAGAGCTGATTTAAGTGTGTATGACAAGATTTGTCCATCATTATGTCCCCTCAGTTGGACAAGTCGGCCCTCTTGCTAATCAATATCATAATAAAGTTACCAGTACGGCACCTTTCATGTAAACATGCAGTTATAAGTGCTTGACAGGTGCTGTACAAATAAAAGATATTTAACAAATCGTATTGCATTCTGATGTTTGATGTACCAGAGGCATAATCTATAATTAATAATTCATGTAATTGGCAGATTATGGCCACCAACAGTAGTTGTCACAGATTTAGTGCCCTGCTGGTGTGTCTACATGCCCTTGTGGCACAAACAAGTATAGTGTTGTCCTGCTGTGGAGCCGTGGCCGGATTTTTGCTCAGACAAGCAGGTCACTTCCTATCCACGGGAGAAAGGGAATTGCTGGTGGGGGAGGTGGGAGGAAGGTTCAGTAATCCCCCTGTCATTCCTATCAGTTATCCATATTAATGAGGCTTGACTGGACAATGGGGCTTAACCGAGTGGGTAGAGTGGAAAAGACACGGGTGGCTAACAAGGCCTCTACTGTACAGACAGCCAAACCCACCGGAAGCCTTTTATTAAAAGTGGAAGGAACTGACACAGATGGACTGCTGGAAGGGAACCACGGAATACCTGTGAGATAACATAGACACAACCAATTAAAAAGAACTCTCCTTGAGGTCACACAGGTGTTGAAACCAGACAAAATTTATGGACCTACTCACGTTCTTCCACCAGTTCAGTGAATCCAAACAGGTAGTGTTTGCATAGTCATGCTCGCAGACTGTAGTAGTCATGGAGTATTTTCACCCTTCTTTGGGATAGGTTGACAGTGTGTAACAAGTGTGTCCTAATAAGCACAAAGTTGAAGTTTATTAATGTCATTTTTTCCCCATGAAAAGAAACACAATATGACAAGTTGAAAGCAGTCATTTTGGGACATGTTAAGTGTTTTATTAAGAACTTGTCATTGTAAGGGAAGGAGGTGTGTTTTTTACCTCTTAAGAGTTTTAATCAGAGTATTGTTAGCATACAGTGATCAAACGATCTCTGACGGGTTTGTTTGGTCATCTACAATAATCAAATTAGAAAGATCAAAACAGTTACTTGTGATCTCCTAATCCACTTACAGTTCGATCACTTACTATCTCAGGTAAAGCAATTGTGAGACTGGAAACGAGTCACATCTATATTAAGCTAACCAGGTGTCAGCCTCCAAACGAAAGTAATTTGTTTAGTGTTTTTAGTGGCATCACTCTTAATCATCATGTGAGTGCTTATGCACAACATTGACTTCACGAATGAGCCTTTGGCTTTGTGTGCTTTGATTAGCTTCGCCTAATCTCAGAGCAGGTCTTTTCTTACTCTAACCTTGCGGACCGGTGGGTATTACTGTATTATGGCCAATTAATTCAATAAGTGTTGATTTGGTAAAGTGACAGCGTACCCGTTTGTTTCAGAACCCGCTGATGAAAAGTAGACTCCTTCCACAGAGTGACCAACCTGGTCTAATGTCAGTTTTGTGCTGACATTAGATGTATATGAACATGTTGGAGAAACCATTCGTTCTCACATCCTTCTCCTTCCTGTCAGAGATCCCTGGCTTCCTGTCAGCGGAGGAGTGCCGTGTGGTGGTGCAGCTGGCTCAGCTCAAGGGTCTGAAGGATAGCCAGATAGCACCCAGCCAGAGGCAAGAGGAGTCAAACCAGCCACTTCTTTCTCTCAGCACAGCAGAGGTCTTCAGTCTGCTGGACCTCGACCAGGACGGGCTGCTGCAGAAGCATGAAGTGTGAAAACTGAAACATTTGGCTGGACCATTCTTTGTTTGAAGGATGAGCAAAATATTCTGGTGTCTCCTCCAGATGGTGAGTCACGCACACTCTCAAGATGGGACCTGGTTGAGCCCAGAAAACATTCGGGAGATACTCGCTGGAGTGGACGCCAGCTCATCAGGTTCGTACTCATTCCCTCCGTTTGTTGGTTAGGAAGGTAAATCAAAAGGTTTTGAACAGATTCTGATGAAATGTTGAGTAAATGCTGCTAACGGACCAGGACCAGATGATTACATTTTAGTAGTTTTCTGGAACCATCTGAATCCAGGAATTTGTTGAAGAATTCTTCAACATTTTCATCATCTGTGTCTGGAACTCCCCAATAGCAGCAGTGGACCGTAAAACAAAGGTCGGGGGTTGGAACCCACCAAGTATTTTACTATTGAAAAAAAAAATAGATATATATAGAGAGAGAGGTCAGAGGTCAGGATTTCTGTAACAAGGTGCCTAAAGATTTTTTGTCATTATTAGTGACAATGGCATGTATTGATGATCAATGAATTTCTTAGAGATCAAATTTAGGATGATAATATTGGGTGGAAATATCAATATGGGTGAGCTGCTGAAGCTCTACTTATTTTCCCCATTTGTGACAGCTTGAGTTAAGTTCATGTTTTAACCTCATCGTTATTTCAATATTGAGGAAAAGATAACGTATCTATCTAGAAATATGATTTGTCCTCATCTGACCTCAAGAAAACGTTAACAGCCTTTTACTCACTTATTGAGTCAACATGTTTTAACAGTAGTAACTGATTTATTACACATTGAAGTGTAAATTAGGAGTCTGATGAGTTCTGCCAGTGGGGTTTTGTACAGGTGGCTGTGTGCGTGCAAATCTCTGAGTTGCCGGAAGAGAAGTGACACTGACGCTTTTGTGCTGGGCGTTGTGCACATGCCATCCCGGATGTGCCTCATCCAGTCTCATTAAAATACTGATTATTCTCCAACCCACTTTCTTAATTTCCCCCCCGGATTCCCTGGATCCCTGCATCAACTCCCGCAACCCCCATCTCCCACCCTCCCTTCTCTGGCACCCCAAAGCTATTGTTACGGTTGGGGTGCGGTCTCCCAGGGGGGGCTGATAAAACTGTTGATTACAGTCTGCTAGAATTCCAACCCTGAATAAAGGATTATGCGGTTAAACACAGCGTTGAATTTTTTTCAGGTATATTATAACGTTTTTTGTGTGCACCTGATAGGTATGCTGAACCTGGAGGAGTTCCGCCGTGTGTATGATTTGTACCAGCACTCTGGAAAGGAGCAAAGTGGGACACTCAGGGGCCAGTTCAAACAGAGGAACAAACATACGTGGCTGTATCAAGGCGTGGGATCTCACCATGTGCTGCAAACTCTTAGGAGCAGGTACGACTTGGTTAGTCTGTCATGCCAGACTCCCATATCCACCTTTTACACGAGTTTCTCTTGAATATCGTGCTCAGAATCACCAGTCTGACACGTCTGCCCACCGCATTGGTCGACATGAGTGAGCCGCTGCAGGTCACTCGGTACGAGCTCGGCGACTTCAGTAACGCCCACCATGACAGCAGCCCCTCCCATTTGGAGACGACCTGTGCACATACACGACTGGCAGGAAATAGATCTGCTCTCACAGAGGTCTCTTGCAGGTATTTTTTTAGCCACAGCCACATTTGAGAATGCTGAAACAAAATTATTCATTAATCATTATTAACCTTTTTTTGTCATCCCAGGTATCTCACTGTGTTGTTGTACCTCAGCTCTGTAGAAGAAGGTGGCGAGACCACGTTTCCTGTTGCAGACAATCGAACCTACAACGAGCAGGTGAGTGCTTATTTTGTCATATGCCTGTTTTTTCCTTTGTGACATCACATAACCAGGCTGCTGCTGATAACTGACCCATGATGAGGAATCTGGCGTCTAACTGAGCATCCTGTGCCAAAGCAAACCATTACACACGAGGTGTTTACAGTTTTGTGTGTTCTAGGCACTGGTCCAAGATGGAGTCGACTTGACAGACACACAGGAGACGTGTGGTAAAGGGAACCTGAGAATAAAACCAACTGCTGGGACAGCTCTCCTCTGGTACAACCATCTCTCTGATGGTAGAGGTGAGACCAGAAGACTTTAGCTTAGCGTTTGACGTCTTGTCTGAAATCACCAGATCTCCATTCTACAGAAATTTGTCTACAACTTTCTTTCATGTACATTGCTGTGTATTAGTCCAGAGCTTCTCATTCTAACAAATCAGACAATGAAATTCAAAAAGTAATTAATAGGATGTGCGACCATGCTCTGGGCGAATCCTCTTTCCTGATTGGCTGGCAGCTGTGCATTAAAACCGCGTTGTACAAATGTAGTTTGGTTCAGCCTAACTTTTCTAACGTCCTTCGGTTGTCAAACCTGTGACGCTGGCAACATTAAACAGTGCACGAGCGGATCTGTCGTCGGTAACAACAACTGGACATCTGACGAGGACAGCAAGCAAATTGGATGATTAACATTTCTTTCAACTAGTTTGGAAAGGGCAAGCATTTTGACTAGTGGGGTGCTGCCGAAGAACGAGAAATGGAAAAGACAAGACACAAATGAAGCTTGGACAAAACATGAACACTTAAAAAAAAAAAGAATGATCACATTTCTGTTCCTTTTGCAATCGACCATGATATAAGTGCTCCACTTTGTGCCTTAAAACCATTAAAGCCCGTCTCCATGTTGGTGCACCCTTACTTAATGTAACCCTTTGTCTCTCAGGTTGGATGGGCGAGCTCGATGAGTATTCCCTGCATGGAGACTGTCCGGTGAAGGGCGGTCTGAAGTGGGTGGCCAACAGCTGGGTGAATGTGGACCCGGACCACCAGCTGCAGGCCCGCTACCAGAGAGCAACTGCACAAAGGCATCGAGCCAAGCCAGGCATGGAAGAAAATTACCAGGCACTTACGCACAGTGAGATCCATCAGGATTTATAGCCCTGGAAGCTCAATAATGAATTGAAGTGACCATTATTTGAAAAATGAGTATCTTGCATCCATCAATGTAAGCCCCGACAGGCCCTTCCCGTCTATGGTTGAAATGAGAAATGCTCATGGAGGCATCACAGATATCCCCCTTTCAACAAATCCTTTCGATGTATCACAGGCAGGGTTGGAATATTTTGATAATGGCATGTCAGAGTCATTTCTGACATTCCACACTGCTGGTAGCCCCTGAACACGTCTGCTTGTCTCACTCGGCCTCCTCAGTCCGGCTCACCTCAGCTCATCTCTACTTGGTTTGGTTCCATTCACGCGTGTTTCCATTACATACAATTCAGTACCTTTTCAATGTGGGTTCTGATGTCACTGACGTCACAGCAAAACGGACCACAATGCCGTAGTTTTACCACGGAGGGGATGGAGAGGTTGAGGCTCTTTCCGTCTAGCTCTTACAAAAAAACCTAACCGGGCAAAACAGTCAGTTCGTCATGAACAGACTATGGTGTGTGTTTTCCATTCGTCTAATATGTTTGATGTCGTGATGAGGAATAAAGTGAATTGCTGTCACCAGTAAAACTACCGGCAGGTGGCCCTCAGTCTGCAGTGACCAATCAGAGGACAGTACGAAAAAAAGTACCAGCTATGATCACCAGTGGAAACATAAAAAAAGCTGGAACCATGTTGTGGAAAAGACCCAAAAGACACCAATTTACCTTCATGTTTAGGTTCTTAGTACTCATCTGGTCGGCGCCTCATAGCAAGAAGGTCCCAGGTTCGATTGGGATGTCATTTCATGTGTCTGTGGGTTCTCTCACTTGCCTAATGCATCCTGATAAGCAATTAATTAATCATCCGCAGGTGTGGATGTAAGTGAACGGTTGTCTGCTTCGAGAACAGACACCCTGTGCTGCACCCTGACGTTTGCCTGTAGACAGCTGGGATCGGCTCCAGCAGAACTGTGACCCGTAACTGAAATGAACGAAAGATGAATGGACTCATTTTCACACCCAGTTTCACTCTGCGGAGTAGTTTCCCACTGCAATTGAACCCTTGTTAAACATGCCTGATTATATGATGCTTTTAATGTCATGAAGAAAGCTGCAGGCAGTGGATTCATTTCCTCGCAATTTACAATAAATACATTGAACCAGTCGTGTTTTGTGGCCATGCCTTAAAGAGAATATAACTCATTGAGCGTAACAGGATGAGTAGTGAGATACACTCCATGTTTTCCATGTTGGTTTTCCTGCCGTTTGTAGGACATTAGTTTTCTTTTGTGAATGTGAGCTGTTTTGCATTTTGGTTTTTGCTTTGACTCTGTCATGAAATGTTACATCACAAAGGTTTTGTCTCCTCACTTTTGTGCACGTGCAGGCCCGGTTTGGTCTAAAGTCAGGGTTTGTTTTTACACTGGCAGCGGAAGCCAGTCCTTCAGGTAAAGTTTATCTGACATCTTTATGTATTTATTGACCACCAGAGTATTTATTTGAGTGTTATTTAAATTAATGGAATGCATATTTATTACAAGTTGATGTTTCACTGAATCTGTCGCTGTCTGTTACTGTATTTCTTCAATACAATGACTTATATAAACAAGTGTTTTATTACCTGTGTCTTGGGAGGCGTATTATTGTGCAGCTGTGTGATATACACAATGTCCACTAGGTGTTGCCCATGGCTCATACAGCACTCATCTAACAGACTAAACTTCATGAGGCAACAATTGATGTAGCAGCACTATATCAGTGCAAGTCCACCGTTAATAACCTCCAACCCAGGGTTAGGTCTCCCTCATAATTTCAGATTTTGCTAGATATCCAATGTTTTAATGTCCTACTGATTATAAAGGAATGTGCTCGGAACCCTTCACAAATTACTCACAATAGCGGTCCCCAACCTTTCTTGCCCCACGAACCGGTTTAATGTCAGACAATATTTTCAGGGACTGGCCTTTAAGGTTTGGCAGATGAATACAACAAAATAATATGACCTGCATGAAAACTTGTATTTTCTAAACATAATGATAAACACGATTCATGACAGAGAATCGGGCAATTTTTGAAAATAAAACATCTTTCACATTCAGAAATAAATAAAACGGAAGTAATATAAGCTATTTATTCTTTCTGTGCGCCCCGGTACCAAATGACCCACGAATCCCCAGGTAAGGGTTTGGGACCGCTGCCTTAAATGACATGCAGCTGTGAGAGCTTCTGCGTCTCAAAAAACAAAAACATTCTCAAGTACTTTAATTAAAACGTTTCATAGACTCGCTCTCTCTCTCTCTGTATGTATGTATGTATGTGTGTGTGTGTGTGTGTGTGTGTGTGTGTGTGTGTGTGTGTGTGTGTGTGTGTGTGTGT
>JBBMJM010145907.1:0-11109 GCA_037832705.1 Centriscus cristatus
ACACACACACACACACACACACACACACACACACACACACACACACACACACACACACACACACACACACAAACATGAAAATGAATACTTATGAATATTTCAAGACAATGGCAAATGTCCTCAACTGTCGGCAGTGTCATTGGCTTGTAACAACAAATTGGAACTATGAGATAGTGAAGGAGGAACTTGAGGTCATAGTTCAAACTACTCAGCAGCTCTGGTGAACAGTGTCATGCGCTGAAGATGTCACATGCGGAAGAGATTTGCTCTGCCTTGTATGTTTTTCCACGTGCAAAATTAAATCTTTGGTCAATTATTGGATCATTCAGTACGACTTGTCCTCACTAACATTTTTTTCTTTTTTACTTGGACAAATTAAATAATGTGTTTTTTTTTCTCCCCATTTGGACATCCTGATCACTTATACAAAGACGTATCCATATTTTCATTTTTAAAAATTCTTCAATTGATGTACAAGATAATCAGACGCTTTATTGAAAGACGGATTGTAGATCATCCCAAGTACAAATGTGGATGTTTTGCTCAGAACCCCCCCACCCCCGACACACACACACACACACACACACTCACAAACAGACATAGACACTCCTGGCAGTCCAGTGTGTGTGTGAGTGTGTGTGTGCGTGTGCGCACGTACATCTGTTTTCCTAAGAGTGCGGAGGGAAGAGAGGGGTACCACAGGAAAAAAAAAAAAAAAAAAACAACCAAAAAAATCAAGTGTGGAGAAAAGGAGATAGAGGGAAAAGCCACTGACTAGCTGCTGGCGAGCGATGTTAACAGCCTGTCGGTTTGCTGCTCTCTTTTCCTCCTGCAGCAGTTGTACGCCGCCCAGCTGGCAAGCATGCAGATTTCACCAGGAGCTAAGATGGCCCCCCTCCCGCAGGCACCCAACTCGTCCAGTCCCCTGTCCCCCTCTGCCCTGAAGAGTGAGAAGCGAGCATCCAGCCCCGTCACCCAGATTAAGGTGGGTCTTGTTTTGTTTTGTGTTTATAAGTGTCTTGAAGGCATTTCAGTGGGATGGGGGTCACAGTCGATCCCGGGTGTCAGGTACCTACACCTGAATCCTAATACAGAGTAATTCACACACTCACACAAATAGTGAATTCCTCCGCATCATTATTAACTCTCACCAGAATCCTCGTCCCAGTTTGTCCTTTTTTACAGTCTGGTGGGGGATGTACTTTTCCATAAACTGAGGATATTTTGGGCTGCTGGGACCATCCCGACCTTTATAACTGCAAAGTCATGTTTTGCTCCCGTTATTTGTGTGTGGTCACCTAGTAACCATAATCTTGGCGAGACGGAGGTCTCTATCTCCAGAGCCTTCCCCAGGTGCTCTATTACTGTCACCCAAAATTCCCATAACACATGTAGGAAAGTCCCAGCCTGTGTTCCACATTTCCAACAGAGACCCGTCCTAGGGAGTCTAGAGGGGACAAAGCAGATTCTGTGTATTAGCTCGTAATGGGTAGGTGAGTCCAAAATGATCCAAGCACTGCAGAGCACGTGGAGACGTCTGTAGTCTGTAAAAGTACAAAAATGAGATGGTACGCACAGAACGGAGTAAAGAAACCAGCACCACTAAAGAAACAAACACCGCTGCAGGGAAACACACCAAGAATAATGATGATTGCCGAAACGGTGATTGTGCACGACTCGGCATTCTTTACCGTCAATTAGAAACAGCTTACTTAAAAGTCGCACACTGATACACACTCACACAACTGACACTGGCGCTGGCTGCTGTTTGGCAGGAGCCCAGACCTCTTCACTGGAGAGAGCGGAGGCCTCATCTTTTCTTGACGGCGAAGCAGTAATGGGAGCCATGTGTGTGTGTGTGTGTGTGTGTGTGTGTGTGTGTGTTGGGGGGTGTACAGCTGCAAGCGGCGTCACAATAGACCGGCGTCAGAGCTCAGCGCTCTCCAACAGTAGTACTGCACACCCACCGCTAACCCCCACATCCACTCAGCCCACTGGCATGCCACCCGCAAGCCTTCCCCTGACCCCCCCCAGCCCCCACCCCGCCTCCAAAGCCCAAACTCTGTCTCAACACTTCCCCACTGAACTGCTGCTTCAAATTAGATCCACGTTCAGGCGTTTGAGCAGCAGTCAGGGTGTGTTTTTGTGTGTGTGTTGACAGACAGACTTTCCTGAGGGTTCTTATATGCATCGATGTGATGAGATATACAAATGCTCTGTGGCTGTGATTACCGCCGCCAAGGACATTATGCTTCTGCCAGCGTTTGTTTGTTAACAAAATAACTGAAAAAGTTGTGAGCGGATATTGATGAAATGTTGAGTAACTGCTGCTAATGGACAAAGACCAGACGATTAGATGTTGGTGGTTGTTCTAGAACTATCTGGATCCAGGAATCAACGGGTGAACACGGACGGTTCACATGAAGAACAAACAACCATTCACAGTCACATTCACGCCTACAGGCAATTTATAGTTACTATGTATGTAAATGTCTTGATACCTAATTCCACAGGCCAGCTCTCTTTAGTTTAAGCAGATAATGCTTGTAGGTTTTCAGCAGGTGAGCAAAATGTCTGCAGAGGCCGAAGCTGTAATTCTGCAGCTCCATTGTATTTATTTGAAGAAGTAGACTCTGCTGTTGCATTAGAATTTCAGAGGAATATTATGAGAAGCAAGTGTAGGTTGACATTGACATTAATAAGCAAAAGGAAATTACATGTTACATTTAGATTATTAATAAAATTAAATTACTTGTTTTTATACTCAAACGGATGATGCATTGAATTTAATTACATTTATTTTGTATTTAAAAAAAAGTCTTTTAATTCAAGTTTATTCTGCCTTTCATGACAAACCAGCAGGTGATATTTTTACTGAGACCTTGAAAAATCCTCCTAAATAGGATTCGGACGTCGATTCTCTGTGTGTTAAGAGCATAAAATGTTTGGATTTTTTCATTGAGGTGGTTTTATTTGGTCTCTTGCACCAACAGGAGGAAGGATCGACGCAGCCTCTGAACCTCTCAGCCAGACCCAAGACGACCGAGCCTCTCCGCTCACCGACATCTCCACCGCACACTCACTTCCCTGGAAATAAGACCAGTCCCACTGGCATGAGCAAGGCTCGCATCCCCAGCCCCATCCCCGCCATGGGTAGGAACACTTCTCTGGGTGGGTACAATGCACCTCAGTCTGTCTTGCTGGGATACGTCTTTGGCAACTGGACTTGTTAGTTTGCTTGACGTCTGAGCGACCCATTGACCACCTGAACAATTTCAGGGGACTCCAATAACAATAATGGGCAGCGGAACTCATGGTGCGTTCCACCTGCACTCCGTTGGCGTGAGTCAAACGCCCAACAGAGGAGAAGTAGCAGAACTCCCCACTTGTCAGTTTCAAACTTTCGAGCAAACAAGCAAGTCCGGTTGCCTTCGATTCAACCCAGCGACTTCCTATGACCCATCTGACTGAGAACATTCACAGCTCCTCCGGTGTTTCTTTGCCCCTCTGGGTGCTCCGGTATGGTCCGCCCCGCCTTGCAGCACCGCCGTTCTGCCTGAAAGAGTAGATTCAAACTGGCTTTCCTGACACGTTCAATAACAATCACGCGGTCCAAACGCAGCAGTCACATGCACTCGCCCGACACTCCACCACATTGTTCACATCTGTACTCTGCATCCACAGACATCCTCGTTTGCAGTGTAAAACTTCCCCTCATCCGGGAAAACAAAAACATCCCCCACCCAAACACCTCCCTCCTCCCCGCCCACACACACACAGACAAACCGAGCGGTATCGCACGCGCCTGATCGGCTGCAGACACCTCAGCCCCAACAGGAGACCTGTGTGTGTGTATTTGTGTTTTACGGGAGGCCAAAGCCCTGTATTTAGCCTCAATGAAAACCCTGCCAGCGGAAACAGTGAAACCCAGCACACGTTATTTGTTTTTTAACAGCTTCCTCACATCATTGTCTGCCCGCGCTAGACCTTTTATGCCCCTACCTTCTGCTATCTGTTATTACGGTTATCTAAAGCCTCTCATTATACCCCCCCCCCCCCCTTCCACAACACAGTTTCACCAACTCTGGCTCTCAGGATGCAGCGCTTGTGTTCTGTGAAAAGTTATTTTTTGCCTCTTTTAACGGCCACCCAAGTATCGGGTGCTTCCTACTTGTCTGCTAATTAAAACGGAAGCCGACGGAAACTTTGGCATCCTTTTATTTATTTTTTTCCCCATTATTTTCCAAATGTGCTGAAGCGTAAACAAGTGGAAGGGGGGGCTATATTTCAATTTATTACACAAAATGTTCTTTGCTTGGCGGTTTTGGCTGAAACACATGAAGTACATAAAAAAATCACTCAGTAAATGCAGTATTTATTTATTTAAAAAAAAAATCTCTGCACGTAGCCCTGTTCTACACCTTCATGGCGCCCAAAGCACAATCGACCCGCTCAACCGACTGAACCACAGCCGCCCATATTGAAAACATTCAATCAACCAGATTCAGCAGTAAGTAACTGAACATTCTGCAGGATATGTTCTTAGTGGCGCCCTCCACAGGTTAAAACACAGGTACTGCACACATTTTAGGCTGCAAGAGTTTAGTTACACTTTGAAAACGGAGGTGGCATCCAACTGTGGTAGAGGACAGAAGTCTCCTTAGCTGTGTTTAGCACGTGTTTAAGTCTCCTTAAACACGTGTCCCCTCTCCCATTCCGTCCTCGTTCCTCAGACATCCTGTCCAGCCTGAACTCCACGGCTCTGTTCGGAGACCAGGACGCAGTGATGAAGGCTATCCAGGAGGCCAGGAGCATGAGGGAGCAGATCCAGAGGGAGCAGCTCCACCACCAGCAGCAGCAGCAACAGCAGCAGCAGCCGGGACACCACAGTCTGGAGGCCAAACTGTCGGCGCTCAGCAGCATGAGCCTCAACAACGGCAACAAGGTCAGGAGCGAGCGCTTCGACAGGTCCTTCATGTGTTTCCATTTCATTTTTCCAAAGCGATGTCCGACTTTGCTGCTGTTTCACACCCACAGGCTCACACAGCTTCTTTAAAATGATCATTGAACTTGTAAAACAATGTGAAGCATCTCAGCGCCTCATGGGGGCTTTGACCCCAGCTTACCATAAAACCGATCAGTCTACCGAAGTGATTAAATGCAAGTGATAATGAAAATGTGTCCTCAGGGGCCAAGTGGACCCCACAGCACAGAACAGACCAGGAGAACAAGTAAATCATTAGTTAGATGCTCAGACAGTGGACCCATCGGGGGGGGGGGGTCCTTTGGTCCTTTGATCTGAACCAATTTACAGATGTGAAAGCTTCCCGGACCATGATCTGGACCAAACAAACTAAATTTGGCCCGACCAAAAGAGGTGGTGTCACTCTGGACCAAACTGAACCATGATTCAGATTTGTTCTTTTCTTTTTTTTTTTTCATAGTCGTCAGCCAGCACACGCAAAAGAAATACCAGAAGTAAACATCAGCCATGGTCCTAAGCACAGCTCGCAGTTGTCTTCTCCTTTACTGCCAGCGACGATATAGCTTCCATGACCAGGCCATTGATCTGAAATCCAAGATAGCTGAACTAGTCTCCACATTGGGAATGACATAGCTGCTGCTGGTAATAACGCCATTGTTGTCTCCTTTGCTAAGTGCTAAACAGCGCTAACTAGCGCCTTGGTGCTTTGACCACGTCATCCTGCCAATCCAGCCAATCAATGGTCAGTGCAGGGAGACGCAGCAGACGTCAATAACGAGGACAGAACGTCAGTAGACCATTGATCCACTGGTGCTTATGAAACCAGAACCAAGGACCAGATGGAGAGAGCGGAGGAGAAACACCAACCTTGGTCCTTGGACCTTGGGTCAGACTTGTAGGTGTGAAAGCACAGTAACTGAAGTTGGACATCAATCACAATGCGACTTGTCCAGAGTGGCTGTCGACCAGTGAAGAGTTCCCTCCTCACATCATCAGCATACATCTGCTTTTCTGCTTTGTCACATCTTCTCCGGTACATCACAGGCCAAGTGTTCAAGGTTTCTGCTCCGCTCTGGACCATGAGGAACATTTGTGGATGATGCTTGGGTGTCATTTGGCCGTGGCTGCTGCTCTTGAGAACTTTTCTTTGCTTCTCTCATCCCCACGGCCACCCAGAAGCCAACAGCTTTGAAGAGGGAGCAGCTGGGCCAATGACAAGTGATGGTTTTGGCGTATGCATTCGTGTTTGTGCGCCTGCCTTGACTGAGACTGAGTGGGTGTTTTTTGGAGGAGAGCTGGTGTGAAACAATACGTGTGTGTGTGTTAGAGAGAGAGAGTGTGTGTGTATTAATGACATAGTGGGGACTGACCTCTTTCACAGGGACAGATGGATAAAAATAATGACTTTGTATAATAGCATTTTCCCAGCGGGGCTGCGATAATCAATCGAATAAATATGGACAAATACATTAGTGTTTGTCTTTACGAACCAGAAAAGTCAAAATGGTCTGAGTCTGATACTTTCTGGTTTCTAGTGACAGTTTGTGGACAAAACAAGACATTTGACGCATCGTCATTGGATGTCATTTTGGTGGTTTGGAAAACACCAATGAACACCGAAAAAAATACAAGATAAAAAATGATTAGCCAAACAACTACTCATCAGATAGATCCATGATGGAAATAATTGTGATTTGCAGTCTTAGTTCGAACCGACAGTGATGGAATTATTTTACTTGCATATTTCTTTCTGTCGTCAGTCATATTTTAAGTAACAGCTATTGCCGCTTTGTGGTGGTTTTTGCCCTCCTTGTTGGGGTGCTGGTGATGATGGTGTGTGTGTGTGTGTCTGTGTGTGTGTGTGTGCGCGGCGTGCGTGCACATCTGCAGGGAACTATGTCGTCCAAAACTTCCCCAATCAGTCTGATCAGACAATCCCAGATAGAGAGGATGAGGAGCACGATGAGACCGACTCTCCTGTGCAATCGATCCCACATTGCTTGCGAGAATGAGGAGGAAATAAACTCATGAATTTTTTAGGGGTGGAGACTTTGAACCCCCATCACCACCCAAGTAGGTCACCGTTGGTGCACTCCAAGGATCGGTTGTTTTGAATTTTTCGGACTTGTTTGCATTGCATCTTCAGGAGCAAAACATTCAAAAATTTGGCAAAATATGTCTGCGCAGTACTTATCCTCAGTCCCAAGACGATGTTTTCATGAAGTCATTATCGTAATAAACACTGAGAAACTCTTAGATATAAATTATACAGCAGTGCATACTAATAAATTGTTAATTAAGCTCTAATACGAGTTGTCTGCAGCAGGTCGGGCTGAAAACACCCCGCCGATGTTCCCAAATAAGTTTGTTCGTGGGGTACGTCAGTGGCCTGTGTCACGTACACGGCTATCAACCATATACTAACTTTTGAATGGAGGATAAGAACAACACTCTTCAGGTGCAACCGTGTCTTCACAACATTAGCTTGAGATGCTATGCTAACTAAAGCACAAAGAGGAACAACAAAGTTCCGCTTTACGGCACATTGCGCTGCACCCGTTGCTGTCATTTACGTGAGGTCAATACGAGCCGTCGCGGCTCCCCAGTGTGAACTGGACTGTTGAGCGGCCGTTTACGTAGTTGCTGGTTGTTGCTCCTGGGGTCTTTGATCCGGACTGGACTTCATGACTGTGGCTGGTTCACGTGTTTGTTTCCAAACCTGTCCAGGGTTGCGGTTGTATGCTGGAGCCCGTCCCAGCTGGCTAACATGGACAGACAGACGACCATTCACACTCACGGGCAACTTAGATGAACCTATTAACCAATGGAACGCTTTTTGGAAGCCGGAGTACTCAGAGAGAACTCACATAGAGCATGAAAACAGAGAGAAAACTTGCCCTGTTTTTTTGGACCAGGAATGGTGGTGTCTTGGCGCATCTCCCGCGCTAACATCACGCGGTCTTCCCTGACAGGAGACTCTGGGAGGGAGTCCTTCAGGTCTTCCATGGCCGCTCAGCAGCTGGGCGGGGCTTGTCTCATCCTCGCGGCCTTGCTCACGTCGAGCCTTTATTTATTTATTTTTTTCATTTCCAGGATTCCAGCCAAAACGTTACGCTTTAGAGGAGTTTTCTCAAAGTCATCACACGTTAAGGTGAGCGCGCCACGTGCTTTCATAAAGTGTTATATTTTCCTTCTTTGTTCAAACCAAAGCGATGCAGTAATTGGATTTATAGCATCGTGCCTCCTAATAAACGTCTCATTTGGAAAGTCTCGGTAACTGTTTCCGGTTTGAGGGTGACAGCCGGCCTCATGTTTGTTGTCAGTTTGTTTTGCGTTACCTAACAACTGCAGACCGTCTATTAGCTTCAAATACATTTTTTTTTTTCTTTCTATGGGACGGAGCTTTTTTTTTTTTTTCAGAGGCTCTCAAAGGCTTTGCTCTGTCTTAAACAATTCATGGATGGAACTTGCTGGATTCTGCGAGTGTGACTCAGCGGTTCCACCTCGAGCTCTTGTTCTTTACCTTGGATTTGCATGTTGTTTTCTGTTGGTCAGATGAATTCTCTTTCTCCCCCCTCTGCGACTGTGAAGCTCTGCCCGAGGTTTTTGTTTTGTTTTGTTTTGTTTTACAACAACGCAGCAATATTTAGGACGGAGTCGGACTGTAGATGGTAACTCGGTGGATGTTGAGCTATTTTTTGCCGACTTGAAGTGTGTGTGTGTGTGTGTGTATGCGTGTCGGAGGGGCATCGCTGTGACGTCTGAGCGTGTGCGTGTTTTTTTTTTTTTTTTCAGTTTGTGTATTTTGGTCCCTGGGCATTCATTTCAAGCACAGACACTTCTCTCGGAGCTGAAAGCGATCTCTTTTGTGTGTGTGTGTGTGTGTGTGTGTGTCCTGGCACTGCGCTGGCCTTGGCCATGTTAATGTCATTATAGCTGGTGTACAGACGAGAGGCCTGGCCAGTTAGTGGCATTGTTGAGTATCACCTTACGCTTACGTTGCTTCCAGCTGGCTTGCGGCTGCCAAAGCTCCCTGAAATAGCCGCCGTGTACGACCGCGTGCATGTATGTATGTGTCTGTTTGACTTTTTCTTATTTTTTTTTTCATCTAAACAACCGCAACACTCCCCAAGCCCACTTAAAGGAAACGTTTAGAGATCGGCACATCAGGCAGCTCGCAGATGTGTTCCTGCTCGATTGTTCTCTCAGATTTCATTAGAATATAAAACTGGTAGACGCCGTGAATGAATAGGTTCTCTTACGACGTTGGTAAGAAGTTAACATGAAATATGACGAACCGCGGTGGTGATGGTGGTGGTGGGGGGCTTTGTTTCCTGTTTCCACAGGAGGTGAACATAGTAGGTGATGGCAGACTGAGTGAAGGTAACTCTCCAGGCCGCGTAAGAATAAACAGCTTTTATTATTGCTGAGGGATCTGCTTTCTTACTCCAGACGATACCGGTGACGATGCTTGTTCTCACCAAGCAGCCGGTGTCTAAGCAGAACTCAGCAGCAGGCTGCTGCGAACCGGTCGGACGCTTGTCTGCAGGTGAACGTCGCCGTGGCGATCAGCAGTTTGTGTGCAAAGGTTTTAAACCGCAACTGTCAATGCACACGGACCACCTGAAAAGTCTGCGTCCCACCCTCCTGCGATTAGTGCTGCATTTCATGACAAAACAAACATCACCGAATTAAATTACATTTACTAGATTAGATTGTTTTAGTTACATCCGAACAATTTCTGCACCATGTTTTACATATTGTTTTAATAACATATATAATAATATGCACGTTTAACAATATTATTTTAGTGATTACTGATTTATTATGTGAATGAATGATACCGCCGAGTGTTGAGCAAGAAATAAAACTAAAAAGTAATTTGAGGACTTTTCTTGATGTGTCACTTTAATATCAAATAAAATCCTTCACGTCGGGATGTATATGAGTACTAAACATCTACTAGGCTGCTGCCGAAGTTGTAATCATGAATATTTAATAACCGTGATTTAACTACACATTTTCCCCTTTTCAACAAATAAAGGCTAATTGGAAGCGAACGCGTCTCTCCCAACACTCCCTGATGAAATGCTTTCACATGTGTGGACCCATTGTGTGAAATGAGAATCAGTGTTTCCATAAATGGGGGATTTGCTGAGAGAAGAATGCGCAGACCGTTGACAAACGTGATGGAGTTGTTTCAAACAACTGGAGCAGTGGGTAACGTTTCTGTCCCAGACCTCAGTAAATTAGATTGTCATGTTAAATGCCTTCGCCCACAGTCCACCAGTGGTGTATTTATTTATTTTGGGTGAACATTGACCACATGTTATTCTGGACGGCTCTATGCGTATTTGTTAATTTGTAGATTTGTGGTTCTAATTGATAACATTGCTGCTCCATTTTTTTTAATCTAAGTTCATCAAAAATGTTTAAAAGCGTCAAGTAACATTCCCTACAAAATATACTGAGGGTGGTCAAAATGAGCTACAATGCATTTAAAACCCTTGAAAGAAAATGCAAATATCCACCTTGTCTGAGTCGGCCTTTGTGTGGAAACTGGGAACGTGAAGCTCCTCATTCCAGTTTAACCCTCGGTGGAATTTCTTTGCTCATGTTGGCAAAATGTGACGTGAAGGAACGTTTTGGTTTTTTTTTTTATCTCTGATCTTTGCGGAGCTTTACCGTCGAGTCAAAGTTGCGTCTGTCTGCTGGATGGAGCGGGGCCGTGCGCTCGCTGCCTCTGCTGGTGGAGCAGCCTGCGTCTGGGCGGAGGTGACAAGGGAGAAATAGACTCCACATAAGTTTATGTTGGCCGCACTGATGAGTTTGGTCTTCGTGAAACCGACGGCGCTGAAGGTTCCAAGACTTGATTAAAGGTCCCACGTCATGTTTGTGGATGAACCATATTCATTATCATAAAGTACAAAGCTGGCACCTGCAAATGGATGTTTTTTTGAGGGCGGTGGGGCCGTGGCGGGGCGTTCAGAAGGCTGTTGAATAGGGAGAATGGTGAAAAGGGGGGGGGGGGTCACAGCTCTATCGGCCTGCAGGAGCTGGAACCAAAGAAGACGAAAGGAGGTGAGAAGGAGTGGTGGGTGCGTGTGTGTATGTGTGTGTGTGTG
>JBBMJM010145949.1:0-11106 GCA_037832705.1 Centriscus cristatus
TGTGTGCGTTTGCTAATACTGGTGTGAAAAGGGTTTTCAATATATTGCAGGTGTGTTACCTCTGGGCCGTGTGTGTGCGCTTTAGGAGGAAGAGGTAGCAGCTGTGTTTGGTCACGCACCCTGTTTGTCAGCGACCCCGGACTAGCCGTATCACCACAGCTTTGTCCTGGCGCTGGCATAAACACGAGAGACGTTGCGAGATCCTCCCATGACAGCGGACACAAAAGGAGACGACGCAAAGCTTATGTGCACTTGACGACAGGCCCCCGCACACGTCTGTTGGGTCAAACTAATCCCCCCCCCGGAGTTTAGCTCGATTTGGTTCTAAGTGTTTGGTCAGATGCTCTCCTGTGCATTCATCTGAGGGGGGAGGCTGCTTTGTTCTCACCCTGTTGCTCATTGACAGTGGAAAAAGTCGCTACTTAGCTGAAGTTATTGTCAATATGAAAAACAAGGAAAAAGACTAAAACCAGATTTTAAAGCTACAGGACGACCCATGACATTCTGGATTGTGATATTACAGTGGTTGTTGTCACTGTGGTGATGCTAATGTAACTTGTCAGCATCGTGGGGCCCAGTCGATCACTGGTGTAACCTGTCGTTACAAGCTTGCACAGACCGGGGCTCACCGGGATTCCTCACAGGTACTCCGGCTTTCTCCCCAATAGACCAAAAACGTCCACATAACTGGAGACTCTACAATGTCTGTGTGAAGAATGTGGCTGTCAGTCCGGGGCGTGTCCCGCCTCCTGCTCCCCTGCAACCCCTGACGGATGGAGAGATGGATGGATAAACACCAAAAAGGCTTTAGAAGCTCACTTTCTTAGACAATATGCTGAAAATAATGCATTTCCTATTGAAAGTTTAAACTATTCCCCAAGTTCACATTCATTAAGAGCTAGAGGGAAGTTTTGCTGACTCACCGACAGAAGGACTTAAGGATGCTGCAGGGTTTTTTTTTTTTCCTTTTGCTTTTTTCTGTAAACTCACTGGCCCAGAACACGGACACTTTGTACTCTCGGGGTACGATTCTTCCTTCGTTCTGATGTAATGTGTGAATGTCACATTTAACAACACGGCAGTTACGACTGACATCCAATCATCCTCGTCTCCCACGTTAAGGGAGTGAAATTGGACATAATCATAAAGTTTCTTTAAGTGCCTGTGTTCTGAGACCGAACTGATGTGGTTAATGCACAGAGCAAATGTTTCTAACTGATGCAAAGCAGCAATATTATAATGCCCAAAGGCTTTGGCAGTGATTGAGGAACAGTAAAACACCAGTAAATGTGTTCCACTGATAGACGTTAAGGGGCCCATTAATTTGAAAAGTTGTAGTTGTGGAGGTGGGGGGCACTGAATTACGCTAAAAGCCCTTAAAAAAAGAAAAAGTGCAGCTTCAGTTGACATCCAGGGAAAGTCTTGTCTCCAGGGAGATGTCGCTGCATCAGGGAGTCGTTTTCCACGTGGTTTTCACCCAACATGCACTCGTGTCGCAGTGATGATGATGAACAAGTGCAGCGAGTCACACCTTTGATTTTAGATAGCTGTCGTTTTGTTTTTGTTTTTTTGTTTTTTGCTGCCTCCCAAAGTAATTTGTCACTGATTAAGGACCAATGCCAGGTTTCCTGAAAACTTGGCATTGGTCAATGGCTGGTCATCAAGTATATGATTTAAGTGTTTGATGGAGGACTGTGATGTTGAATCTGTCGCGTCATAAACTGCTGCAGCTCTAGTCTCCTTCAGAGGTACAGCTGTGAAGAATTCACACCCCGTCACTAAATTCTTAACTCTCATCAATCTACACCCAGTATCCCATAATGACTTCATGGGTCGTGTCACACCCAGCAGGACTAAGACAAAGTATGTCGAGTCATTGAGTGTCAGTGTGAATAGTCAGTTCCTTTTTTTTTTTGAGGAATGTCACAAAAGAAAAATCACCTACAATGGGTGATATGGTGATGATGGTGATATTGAATGATCATATTGTGTTGGAGGAGACAAACAGTCCAATAAGGCTGGAACCTAATACAATAAGTGGAAAGTGAAGCTTGAAGGGATGTGGATACTTCCTGGAAGCGCTGTATGTGGACAGACCTAAAGCCGCTCCCTCACAGATTTTGCTCAGAAAAATGACTCCACCCGTAATGTGAATCTTTCCCTTGAAATGGGACAACCGACGTCCCCAGAGTCACGTCTGAGGTCTCCAATCAGGTCTGTCAACCATCTCAGCCCGGTCATGTGACTAGGTACTAGGGTACAAGTTACATATCCAGAGAAGAAAAAGATCAGACATCTTTGGAAGTATAAATGACAAATTGTCTACATACATGCCCCCCCCCCCGGAGTACCACGGTAACCGTGTACCGAGCACCACGCCGTGCTGACAGAAATAGCTGCTGCCGCCGTGCTGGCTGCCTAATGGTAATGTTCTACAAAGGAATTGTGATTCCAGTGAGTTTATAGGCAAAGATTATGATCCCGGGGAGATGGTGCTCAGTAGGTGTGCAGCAGCTGTGTGTGCAGCCAGGTATAACTGATGAGGTTCGGTAGAAATGCACTCATGCTGAGTTCACAGGGCACTGCTCCAGTTTCAGCATGGTGGGATCGAGAATGCACTACAGCAGCCATACAACCCCCCCACCACCTTCCCCTATAAATCTGTGGGTGTAAGCTTAATGGGGGAGCACAGGCAGCAGATCTTAAACAGGTAACTAATTCCTCGGTTGCACTCTGCCTACAATTCTGCCGAGACATTTATAACAGTATGCAGCTGCCAATACCTGGGGAGACAAATGTGTTGCTGGTGTTTTAGTCACCATTGCACAGGAATTAAAGCCCCGAGCCATGTCCATGAACAATGCTGTTAAATAGGCTGTGCACACTTTGATGTACAGGAGGAGGCATAATGGGGCCTTAAAGGATAAGCCTGTTTCTATTTCCCTTTTCTTTTCGCATTCCCAAATCCAATGAAATGAACAAACCAGCATTTAATTGATCTTCTATGGAACTGATGTGCGTTATTGTCCATTGAGTAATGAAAGCGTTGAGGCACACCGCCCCTTGGTTTCATGTTTCTGCATCAAAACCCACATGATGTACAGCGTTTCCTTTAATCTACCACCGACAACATCCTGGACCTGTAGCTGAAAAGGTCCCGTTTCATTATTCTTCATCAATGGTTTATTCAAATTTCAAACAATTGTAAAATTCAATTCTACGGAGGTGGGATTGCATTAATTAGAATTGTCAGAAATATGAAGGTATTTGATCATGAACGTGCAATGTCACGTCCCACCCACTTTTTGAAGTGATTCTTGTGTTTGATGCAAATGGAAGCGTGAACATACCCGTTATTGTTGACGATAGGAAACTGATCTTTGGCACTGAGCTGAAGTTCATCGACCTTTTGACAAACCAGTATGTCAGAGTCTATAAACCAGCAACAACCTTGAGTAAGAAATCTACGTAGATGGGAGCAGAATTCAATTGACCTGAGATTAAAAATTAATGTTGCTCTGCTTTCTTCTAAGAAACTGAGGTGAGCAGCCACCATAGTAGAGAAAGAAAATGCAATTACATTTCAGCGATAGGTTTTCGGAGGTTATCTGTCAGGACGAACACCAGGATGTTTAAAATTCATGCAGGTTTGAGAGTTTTTGTTTGAACTTCTCGAGGCCGTCTTATTGTTTCAGGTCACAGATGCCCAGAAGTTGTGAAAGGAAATACAAAAAAGGAGGAAAAACATTTCTGCAAAGTTGACTTCAGAAACCTCCAGTGAAGTTTTGCCTGTGACAGCTGAAATGTTGATCCATGAAACCTTTTTCTCTGCCTTATTTCTTTCAGTCATAAAATCCCCTTGTGAGCTTAGAGGTCCACATTTCTTGGTAGACTGACGTTTGTATAGAACGTCTGTGGGTGGAAGCGCATTACTTGTTTTTGCATCCCGAGGTACCTCCTCATCTCTGGTGCATCCTATAAACGATCCCTGGCATTTGTAATCATAATATGCAACGCTACTTCTTCTCTGCTGCTGTTATTGAGCAAAAAGGTGCTTTAACTCTTTTTTTCCTCACTTTTTCCTCATACATGGTAAAAGAACATCAGGAGGTGAATTACTTTTTATATTCAAGAGCTATCAGCTATCATGTATAGATCGTCGTGTGTGTGCGCGCACCCCCCCCCCCCGCTTTTCAGCTGGGCCGCTGACATTCTTCATGTGCTAAAAATCCCATAGTCTGTCAAAGGGCGACGCTACTTGCTGTCACGGACCGCGGCCTCGGAGCAAACGAACTTCACTCCACCAACATGAGTCGTCAGTCTTCTGTTCTCAGGCTCTGTCAAACGTTAACGCCGGTTCATCTGCAGCCACAGTCAACAAACAAGAACATCTCTATTCAATAATCATTAATGACCAAATAGCTTCACTTTTTGCTTCTTGCACCCTGTCGCCCTTTGTTACCCACTCAAAGGCCCAAGTGATTGTTTATACATGTCCCAGTTAATTCCAATTATTTTCATTCATGGGTTATTTGATACGTCCCACAGTTGTATCACATTTTTCTGCAGCAGCACGTTTTATTTTCTGCAGAACTTTATTCCCCCAAAGTTTTCTAAAATTCATATTCTCTTATTAACTGGGGGCAGAATGCCCTGTGCGGGAGATTCAACAGAACAAATCTGTAAAGAGTTGGAACAGTGAAATTGGTCCCAAAAAGAGGAAAAGGTACATTTTATAAGCTCACAGAGAACCTGACACCTTACAGCTGTGAAGGTGGGAAAATGGATCATCAAAGCCCTCTGGGAGGATAATGTAATGTCAGTTTTTAAGATTGGATATTTGTGCAAGCAGAACATGCTGTGAACTTCCTTCCGGAAATCTATGACACCTCAGAGGAGTCAATTAATCGTAGGGCCTTTAGTTCAGGCGACATGATGAGGTGGGGTTAAGTCCAATGGGCCACTAATTAAAAAGAAGCAAAGCTCGTTACTGCATCGGCGTAACGCTATTCTAGATGGATGCTCGTGCCGATTAAGGCACACAGACACGCAGGCACGCGCAGGAACATCCAGACTGTGTCCCCATTAGATCCCATCAGAGCCTCAGCCACAGACCCAGAGCTGAAATGTTCTGTTGGCAGCAGTTCTCCGTCCAGACAAGACTTCCTGATTATCCCCAATCAGAGAGGTGACGGAGAGCCACGCTGATGTTGGCTAATCAACCGCGCTAATGCCCAACATTAATTTAATGTCAGTGTAAAACATAGTTACATGACACTGAGAAAGCAATTATCAGCGAGACAATAATTTGGTTAATAAAGATCCCATTTACAATCATTACGCGACGTTGCTGATTCTTTTATCTGAGGGCGAGCGAGGAGGGAGAGCAGAGAGCTGACAAAGACCTCACTTAATTCCTTTTGTTTGAGGGGAAAGACCATATTACAGATAGCCAACTTTTTTTTTTTTTCTTCCTGAGCAGAAGGGCTCAGTGAAGGACACAGAAGGAACAGCCACTTCAATTTACTCTGTCCTCGACAAGACCTTTTTTATTTGCATGTGCAGCAAATTAATGAAAGTGCATGTACCGTATTTTACGGGACCTCGTGTTACAGCCCAAACACGGCACGTCACAGCTGAGGACAGACGAGTGGAATGACGTCAAATGCTTAAAAGAAAAGACTTCAGTGTGTTTTACTTTTGCTCAACTTGAGGCAAAGGATCCCTGTTGTGACTCAAACACAGAATCAGACACGTTGTGTTTTCCCGGGATGGGCGTATTTGGTTTGATATTGAAGCTGAACACCGAGGTAAAAATCCCAAGACAGCATGGCGCCAGAGAACGGCAGCAGGTGTGTACCTGTATATGGTGGGCTTCATGTGTCTGCACGGAGACGTGCACGGAGCAAAGTCCCTATTGGAGGCGATTATTGATTTGATTTCTTTTCTCACACTGGATGTGAGTGGTCCTGGTGGATGGACATACACTTGATGCACACAGCGGTGGATGGGTAACGATTTAATGTTGCCTCCTTACACTCCTCCCGCTCGACCATCGACGTGGAACGTGCAGCTTTGAGAACATTTCTCGGTCAAACAGCCGAGGACGCTCATGCGTTTGCATGTAAACCGATGTGACGTTTCATCCTCTTTCTATGGCTGTTTTACGACGCTCGGGGCGTTGAGATGTTTCTCACACCGTGTGTACGTTCGACTGATGCTGCGATCCTGATAAAGCAGGTGATAATTAAGTTGTTACCTGAATGAAAGAGAAGACAAAGGTCACCCGAGGCTCGACTAAAGATAATTACAAGTATAGAGCCAAAGGACACGATGTGAAAATGGGAGAGGTGGTTTGGGGTCTCAAGCGGATGCTGTTTTAGGTGTTTTTGATGTTTTTCTGCCCCACCGAGGAGAAAATTCTTATTTTTCCTTTTTTTTTTTCCCCAAACCTAAAAATAACTCCTCCGTCAGACAGCGCCATACAGACGCACACAACCACATGTGCACAGAGCGCTAATCTAATTTCCTGTGTCCTCATGGATGAAGAAGCAGATTGGGAGGTTCAGTGCCCCCCCCGGCTCTGCAGGACTCATACGGAGGAAGCATGGGAGTGGAGGGTTGATTCATCTGTGGGATTTTTTTCTGGGATTGGCTAAAAGTAACAACACATTTCTCCGGATCTCCCACCAGTGTTCTTTGTCATGTGACTGAGGTGCTGTATTGTTGAGTCATGTTTTCAACCACATCTAAATCTAGCGCGGACGGTTCTTCTCGTCATCTCCACGGCCACGTGTTGCGTATCTCTGCTGGCGTCGATTTCAGCGATGTGGCCCCCCACCGCCTTCACTGACCAGGGTCAATTTGAGCAGCGCGTCCAACCACATGGGGCTTCTAACTGATTCCTCTCACTTCTGGAAGCGCTGGTGCGTCAGCAGCCCATGATCGATAGCTTGATGACTCTTGGCTGTGTTTTGTGCACGTTTTCATGTTGTTGTTTTGTAGAAATAGAAATGTGGTTGATGTTTTCGAAGATGCTTTTTGGATAGGAACGGGGAACTGTTTCTTTAACATTGTCCCCATTTTCAGATGTTGCTCACACACGTTTCCTATGAAAGTGTCGCATAAAAACATGAGCTAATATAACTTCATATTTCCTTCCGCTGGTGTTGCCGTGCCGTTTTTACAGTCGGTTTTGTGTCTGAATTTGGCTAAAGAGAGAGGTGAGAGAGGGGATTTGTATGAAGCACCCAACTCTGCAAAAAATCCCCCAAAAAAGGCCACTGAGCTGCTGGAGTGCAAATGCTGTCAAGTCTGCTCAGAAATGACTTTTCTTGGCTTTTTGATTGAAATGACGTGGCCGGAGGCAAAGTGGAGACAAGCTAGGACTGTTATCACCCACTCAGCAACCTAAGCTGAGGCTGTTCAGATGGAGACCCCCCAATCATGCATAATATACATTCTCAATAGGGGTTAAAGCTCTAAGCTGCTTGAGCGGGTCAGGGCATCTGCTATCCAGAGGTGTCCACACTAGACAGAGCCGATGAGAGTGTGCACCCCCCCCCACCCCACACACACACACACACCACACCACCACCTGTCAATATTTAGCACTCTAACATCGTTCATTGCCATCTGGATTCCGACAGCGCATGTAGGGGCGCTGCTGTTGCAAAATGAATAGTTCTCCGAAAGCTCCTTTCCTAGCCGGCTGAATCAATTGATCGCCCCTGCACAATCCGGCGGTCCCATTAAGCAGTTCGCAGCCCCCAGATGCTGTCAAACGATCCACCGTTTACTGCCTTTCACGTCATGTTGTCTGTCCCGTTGTCTAATCGGACTGGAAATGCTCAGGAGTGAAGCGATCGGTTGCGTCGTCATCGTCATCACTGCGTCATGTTGTCATCCTTTCCGGGCGATGACACACAACGCCAGCGACGGCCATGTACTCACAAATATTGCATGGGCTGCCTGAAGCTTGGGCCCGGAGGCGGCGTGCGCCGTGCATCGTGATGATCTGCCTTCTTGTTCAGCACCAACTGTAATGTGGCGTTTTCAATTATTTGTCAGCGGTTGATGGCGTTTTGTGGCCAAACGCCTCTTCTCACTCGTGGGCAAGCACGAATACGCGGGGAAGATGGAGATGTAAATCTCTGGAAATTGGGAATAAGAACACCCCCCCCTCAGGGAGGCATCGCCTTCTGCTTTCAAGCGGCTGTTACAAGAGGCGTGTATTTCAAAATCAAACCTCCCATTTCCATTTTAAGTGCACAAACCGTGCGGTTAGCGTGTCTGACGGTATGCAGGCGGGGGGGGATAAAACTGTCATTTTATCTGTGCACTCTCCAGCCATCAGCAAGTATGATCACGCATCAAAGCGTCTGCGGCGTCTGAAGGAGACATCACAGCAGCCCGTTTCTCCCCGAGTTATCGCACAGGATATTGTTCCAACCGTCTGAGTTGTTGCTCTGAGACTGACTATGGAGTTTTGTGCCTCGGCTCTGAACACAAGCAGATTATCTCGACTTGTGAGGGTGTAACTCGCACACACGACCTACGTGGGGCTGAGCGCCGGCAGATTCCTGTATTCCCAGCGCATTCCAGAGGCTTTCTGACAAACAAATCTCCCGCGCCCCCTCACACGGCAAACACAAGTACCTTTTTGTATGCCTGAATTCCCATTGTGATGCCGCAGCACTTGACAGACTCGTACAGATGTGCACAGCTGGACGTCTCGCATCTCGCCCACTGTCTAATTCACATGCACGGCCGTTCAAGTATTCCACAGCATTGGCTGCTCGTTTCCACGCGCCCCCTCACACACACACACACACACACACACACACACACAAATACATAATGACATAATGACCCATCCCAGAAATAACACTCAGCATCTGGCGGACAGGGGTTTTGCTCCCTGCTTTTTTTCTGGTGTTGCCCTTCACTGGACCTTGTTGCATTCTGATGGATCACCTGCAGACTGGGATGAATAGACACCCCCCCCTCTCCCTCCAATTTATACAATTTCTGGTGTGATTCAGTCATGTTCCAGTCTGTGTCTCCCTCTGCCCACACAAGTGATGTTTCCCTGATCTCTTGTAGCCCCTGTTGGGCTGCCCCCCCATACAGGCACCCAGGGGCCCCAGGGGACCCAGGGGCCCCAGGGGACCCAGGGGACGTTCCCTCGCCCACAGCCATTTGTTTCATCTTCGCCGTCACATATTCATACATAGCCGAGTGGCTCTTTTGAACACATTTTGCAAGGTTATGGGCTCTGTAGTTTTTGTCCTCTGCTCATCTCCCGACGTCACCACGTCTGCGGTGTAAAGAATAAAAGATGTAAAGGTGAAAATGAGGACTGCTGCTTTGACTTTGCTTTACAACTTGAAATGTAAGATGAAGGTTTTAAAACTTTCTCCGAAACGTCACTAACGATCAGGCTGGTTTCCAAAATGTAAGCAGTTCCTCTCTTCCCCCTCCTGATTCTGTACAAATGCGTGTTAGTTGGCAAAAATACAGGACACCATGGCCGGGGGGGGGGACCCATCCATCACTCAAAACCCTCGGCTGTGAACCAAGGACATCAAGCATCACACACAGCTTTGCAGCATATAAACACTGCTTTAGCCCTGCAGCTGTGCAGACAGGAAACTAAACAGAAAATCAAGGAAATGGTGTGTGTGTGTGTGTGTGTGGGGGGGATCAAATAAAAACAAGTTGAACTGATCTGTGTCAAATAAAAACTCTTTAGTGTGGAGAAAGACAACACACATCTGTCCAGGAGCATTGGTTTCTCGTGCAGGTGTCGAGTGGTAAGCCCTGATTCGTCGATGGTCTTTGGTCATCAGCTTGACGCTTCACGGCAGCCGCCGGAGGTGGAGGGCTTGCAGAGTCTCTATCGTCTAAATCGCTCCAAAACAAACAAACCAGGAGACACATGACGAGTGTGTTTTGATTCTCCTCTTCAAGTACCGTCAGCACTCTCTGGCTGAGTGCAGCAAATCAGCGGCACACTACACCCGGCATTCATCAGCGGCCTGGGAGCCCGTCTGTGAGTCTACCTGTCGACTTCCACGTCCCTCTGTGAGTCCTTGAACATCCAGGCTGCAGCAATCCAACACAGATCGCAGGGACTTGGACAATGAGCCACTTGTGGCGGGTTTGTGCAGGAGAAATAAAAGAATGGGGGGGGAGAGGGGGGGTTTGGCTGCCTAATCCCAGGGATCCCTGGGCAAAAGAAGTTTAATTAACATCTTTTAGGAAATAATGTACTTTGACCACAGAATAGCTTCATTCCATCCATCATTGTGAGTCGTTCACTTTCATTAACATGATGGTGAAGACAAATTGAATCAGAAGAGCGCTGAAGCTAATGTGTGGGATTTAATGAGTGTTCTGACAGGAGACTTCTTCTGATACTTGATCTTGTGGACATGTTGGATTCTCTGTCGCCGATTGTTGAAGCTTTAACGAGAGAGGAATGTGTGTCCGCCTCCCTGATGCTGGGAGAGTTCAATAGATGTTTTGGATGCTTTGCAGGAGCAAAATATCGTGTCATGAATTAGTTTTTAATTATCCTCTCACCTTGTACTTGTCATTGCCCCCCCACGCCGCGCCCTCAGGCACACAAGCTGCTGACAAAGACCTCCGCCCCTCTCTGCCCCGTGCTGGTTACATCTGGTTCCAGGTTCCTTCATCTCTGTGGAGTCAGCTCCAGCGGTTTCTTGGCCTCCATCTGTCATCTCTTGATGTTGTGGTCCAGGAGCTGGAGATCTTGTCTGGTGGACTGATGTCGTCGTTCCTTTGAGGCAGCTCTTCACGGTGTCGGCCCGATGGTCCTGTGTGCTCTCAGGTGATGTTGAACTACAGGTAGCTGTTAACGTTACGCTAACCTGGTGTTAGACCGAGGTCACAGATGTGGGGCAGATCTCCTGGGAACACACAGTTCAAAGATAAGAGTGATGCCTCTGTTGGTTCAGGCCTCATGTGGATCTCTGTCCTTTGGCATCGCCAATGTTACCTGCATCAGCACCCTGATGTCAGATCTGTTCGAACATTTCCTGCCATGTCCGGTCTTGGTCTCTCTCTCTCTCTCTCTCTCTC
>JBBMJM010145959.1:0-11106 GCA_037832705.1 Centriscus cristatus
GTGGCCCTAATAAAATGTTCATGTGTTTATACTCTTCCCATCAATCAGCGAAGGGCAAAGTTTATATACGTGCAACACCAAGCTTGTCTATAGTTTGTGATGGGTGAGTAGGAAAAACATCAAATTTGCATTCAGCAGCGTCCGCAGCAGATGTTGTCATATGCTTCACTTAACCACTTCTGCAGTATCATGCAAAATATTCATAAGACAAGATCAAATAGTGTCACTTCTTGTCTCTCAAACACAAATGTGTTTCTCTTCAAATGTTTTTCTCTTCCCTCGTCATTCTGTGGACTTACTTAGATCTTTTACCATTTTCCGTCCCAGACATGCAAGTAGAGAAAAATTTAATGACTGCATTTACTTACATGCAGTGTATTGATCTGTGCCGGCTCCTGCACAGTCAGCGGATTCTGTATCACCACCATCAACATTAATGTCATAACATGCCAGTTTTAGAACCAGGCCTGTAATGGTGCAACAAACAACTTTAATGGCACACTTAGCTTTCAGCTTTTTTCTGCATATAAAACAAGCTGGACTGTCATCAGCCCACACAGCGTTATGAGATTCCTACCTATTGGTAACTTGTATTTGCCAAATACACACGGTATATACAACACAATTCATCAGGTGGTCACAATTTTCCAATGGCTGATTATTGAAAACACAAGGTCCTGTGGTATCACACTGATTTCTTCTGAAGTCCAAATTTAAATGTTATGGAGTCGTGCTCCCCTTAAAGCTTCAGAAAATCAAACAGATCATTACTATGCAGGAATTAGAGTTTATGGCGAAGCCAATAGAGGGGAACATGTCTGTAATTGCCGTATAATACTGAAGCATGACATGTAGCAAGTGAAATGTGAAAACTGCCTCTTGAGCGTTTTCTTTCTCATATATGATTTCATGCATATGTTGTAAACCCTTGGAAACAAAGAATGGTTCGGTCTGTATCTTGACTATTCATGCCACATTTGCCTATTATGGCAAGGGGTGGGGATGGGGGCGCAGTGTGTACAGTGTTTTAAAGTCATCCCCTGGGGTATGGGGATCATACAAACAATAACTTATGAATACCACACATTTACAAAAAGGAAAAATGCATTCACTTCAAGTCCTAATGCTGATTGGATGTTTTGTTGTAGGGTTTGACACCTCACATTAAGAAAACAATGGCTGATGGACATAGTTCATACATTCATCAACATCAGCCCTGTGACTATTATGTTACACCAACGACCAGCGCCGGGTGTGAAATATCTCTCACTCAGTGTCAGCTCCTGCTCCCTAGTAAAAGGATAAAAATGGATGGATGAGCTTTAAGTAGCAGGGTCACTTTTCTGTGCCTTTGAATGACAAAAATAAAATCCCATGTCGCTAGATTTTTATTTGCGTGGTGGCAAATGTGTCAGTGATTGAGTGTCCGGGACCTTGCCAAACAGAATGACTTTGCTGGATTCCACTGGGGGAGGTGGAGAAATATAATTTTATTTTCTGAATTAACCGAGCCTTAAATGACCTCAAGGCTGGGACACACCATGATGCTCTACACATTGAAGCAGAGCACTACTCATGAGTACAAGTCACTTTATTTCTCCTACACATTTCTGTTTTCAAATTCATTTATGAACGTTTGTCTCTTTCTCTTGGTACCGTCCTGGCAGCATGACCGTTTAGTCGGGACTGTGCATTTTGAAAAAGCTCTCAATCTATCAGGTTGCCCGTTGGTGTCAGGCTGTCGTGTGGTAGCGAGCTGCTGAATGACTGATTGCTGTCTGAGCTGCTTGATGGAGGAGGTGCTGCCAAGACAGACTCCTCCATGGCAAAGGTATTAGTGGAGCACGTCAATCAGAGCTCCCTGTGACCTTGTGTCAAATTACATACATCCTGTGCTATAACACGCAGGACATGTGAGGGCCCCTCTACTAGGAAGTGCCCCCCCCCCATTAATTTACTGCGGGTTTTCTGTTCAAACTCCATTGTTTCAAATATGGAAATGAATTCAGAGTGAAGCCTTTTCTTTGGGTTTAGATTTAAAATGGCTGCACAGTGGAAGTTAAGGAACAAAAAGAAATCCACATCTGAAAATCATTCACAACGAAACATACGCTGACGCTATCAATGGTATCAACATATCTGGAATATTCACTGATAATGTCCATTTTGAGACTTGGCGGGTAAATTGCGGTGGACTGCTAATTCTTTGGACATGAAGAACCGGTGACTCTGAGGTTGAGCCAGCTTGGATTTGTGACATTCTATCAAAGGAATGAGAACGTGATCATTGATTTAATACGTCATTATGTTCTACAAGCTCTCACTTCTGTAAATTTGGTTTAAAAAGGCTAAGTCTAATCAGGGAATGCTTGATGGGATCAACATATTGCAAACGTTATCTAATGTAAGTAGCAGTCATAAATGACACATGCTTAGAATCCGTCGCTGCTATCTAGTAAATATGAATGACATATCTATCTTTGAAGGTTTTTTTTTTTTTCATCTTCACTCAACCCTGAGGGAAATGCTTCAGATGCGAAGTGCTCTTCCATGTCCTCCTCCGCCTTGCTAGATTTCTCATCAGTTTTAACCTGGTGTACAAAAGGTTAATTATGACGTGTCTTCTACCTGTTAATACAAATGCTGATGTGAGACTGTACTGCAATGCAAAGAAAGGTTGTAACAGCTTGTGTAAAACAAATAAGGCTTGGTTGGAACAGAGATCAAGCGAAAGTGCAGCTCGTAGGCTGTAATCTGCTCTGACACATGTCAGGATGTGCAGCTCATAGGTTAGCTGCAAAGATGGAGGAGGCACATCTTTTTTTCCGCCAAGTAGCACAGTGGAGCAGAGTCCTAGGAGGCCCAAACTCCCTTCTGAGGGGGAGGTAGATCACATTCCAAAAGCCATCTCACATGCGAGCATAATTAATAGCCATGTAGTCTGTCTCCAAGCTTTTAAAGGCTTAAAGGACTCAAACATAGGACGAGCTGAGCAATCATTAGCAATGCTAAAATTAATCTCTTTGGCATAGGAGTCAAAAGTCATGCCGAGGCTGTGGGTCACCAAGCAGGATACTGATAAAAAGACTGATACTGATAAGTGTGGAGAGGTGAGGCTGGGGTTTCGGCCTCATGAGATGAGATATCTCGCATGGCATTATGGACTGCGATATTGCTTTTCAACATTATACCTGAAATGTAAGGATTGCCCTATCTAAGCTATGGAGGTCGTAGTAGTAGTAGTAGTAGTAGTAGTAGTTGTAAATGTCTGCTGTATGTTCAGTCACTGCACCTTCAGCAGCATTTGATCATGACCGGTTTGTCCTATTGGTACCAACAGTGAGGGTCAAGTTGCCTTGACGGTGATGTATCAGGGGTCTTTTATGTAACAATAGTTAAAGTCAGATCTCTCCTCTGTTTTTTTCCCTCTTGGTGGTCCTTGTAATGTGCAGGAGAAGATTTGTTTGGGATTATTGTTGGAACTCAATATGGGAGTATGGTGGAATATTGCAGTTTGTGGCCCCAGAACTGTGTTATGAGAGCAATATGTGGATGTTTCCCCTAACATATTTCCTTCTTCCTTTGCAAAAAAAAAAAAAAAAACCTCAAATGCAATAAAATACCTCACAGTTGCAAACAAGCTCTCCTCCCCAAACGCTCATACATACACAATGTAATTCAGTGCCACCGTAATATTATGTGACTAAAGAAACTCTCTCCGTGAAAATAACTGGATTTCACCTCCCAATGTAATATTTCAGAAGGACATAGAGGTAAATATGAAAGTCTATTTTTAAGTCTGCTGGGCTCCTCAGTTCCCAGTTAGTCTACTTGCTGTTCCATAATGTTCAACAAACTACCATTAAATTCCTGTCATATTGATTGAACATGAACACTGTTGCATTGCAAACTCTGATTAATTAGGTGAATGAACAGATGAACAGTGACATGAAATCTGACGACAGTTTGGGCTGGCAGATTTTCTTGGAAGAGATGTCACCGCCTGCAAGACGATGGGATCAAATCAAGGCAGATTATCAAGTCATAGTTCTTTACAACCCCTTGCTGTGGCTCCCTGATCCATGATCTGTGGGCTGGCCTGCTCTGTGATATCTTACAGCCTTTCCTACCAGTGCTGCAAAAGAAGAGTGGACCACAGAAACAGCCTCTGTTACATTTCAGAGAACTAACTTGCCTGAGCATAGTGTGGTTAAATACAAACTCCTGTGCTGATTTGTTGGCAACAATATTTTACTGATTCTAGGGGTTTAAAAGGTGATGAGCTTGTGTTAGTCGTACATTTCCTGGAGTAACGGACATAGTCAATGTGGTTCAGGCACCTGCTCCTGTGGATCGTTCTGTTCAATGTTCAGCTTTGACAGGGTGCAAATATAGAAGAACCCATTCGGATTTTGGGCAAATCAATTCAACATGGCAGAAAACTCTTTTTGACCTTGGATTCAAGGAGGTTTTCACTCTCCACTCTCGACAAGCTCAGGTTGTGCTTGTGGCACACAGCGGGTGTGAATTGGTTATTCCCTGTTGCTTGACACTTGAAGGGACTTGAGGGGGTCAGTGTTCTGGTTCAGTGGCCATGCAGGCGCTAAAGGGTTAATCACATCTACGTCTGTGCTCGCAGGTTGTAGTGTAGACGGTGCATTAAGTGAGGAGTGTGTGTGTGTTGGGGGGGATTCATTGACGTTATCGGCCTAAGGTGTTGAAGTTGAAACTGTTGCTTGAGGGTTTCTGCATTTAAATAATGGGGGGGGTTTCCTCTTCAATGGATCAGAAACTAACAAAAGAGGTGAATGAAGGAATTATTACACCACATTCTGGGGGCAACGATGTAAATTAAACTCCCCATACTTCCTAAGGCAAAGAACTGATTTGTAACCTGCAACAATACAGACAGTAAAACCACATAGTAAGCCGCCGTTTGCTTTTTCCTTCACTATTGGATCACTCAAAACTGAGGGCGCATGCCACGAGCTCCAGTTCAAAATAAAATGGAAAATTGAAAGACTTGATAATTGCCAGCATTCATGGACTCAATTCTGCCCTAATTTCTTCTAGAAGTCTTCAACAACCTCATTCTATGTGATTCCTTGCTGTTCTTTACATTTATAACTTAATCACTTATTCAGATCTCATTTCCATTTCCAGAACTAGGACAAATCGGCTAGATATCTATTTCTGTTGATAGGCGTCTTCAGTGAATCGGTAGCTGTAGAGTGTAACGGTGTCTGGTCCCTATAATGCATTTTATTCAGCGTGAAAACTTGCCTGCAGGGATAAATAAAGTTAATTGAATTGCATTAAACTAAATTGAAATGGCTCCTTGAAATGGATGGAATTGGCGTGTAGCATGAGTGTTAAACAACATCTGACCTTTCTGCAAGTCTTGTTTAAGGGTTTGTATTCGAACATAAGTCTGTTGCCAGTTGCCCAAACCAATGAGTTTGTTTTTCTGTTCTATTGTCTGCTTGTCACCAAGAACATACTTCCCTGCGAGCGTGTGTCCTTAACCGTCTTCTTTTCCTCACTTTCTATACCTAAGACCTTGTGCATTCATGTAGGTGTTGTACATTAGCTGAGGAGAGAGAAATGAAAGTTATGAACAGTACTTTTATTATATGGCACGAATACAATACATTTGTTGGTACAGCAGTCTAACACAAACAACTGTTCATGCAACCTGCAGACAATTACATTCTACTTTTCAAGGTTTTTGAGAGCATGGCTGTATGTTATGTGTGCAATCGCATACATTTGAACAGAAAAACTACTTCTAAGGCCCCATAAATAATGCACGCTACCCGTGGCCGTGACAGGGGATTGGCTTTGGATCGCGTCTCCTCTGAAGGTGTGTTGGAAATGTGTATTCTAGAGTGCTTTGGGCGACTCTTTAGGCTTTGCTCTGCCGTCTGCTGGTTGGAACTGAGAGTTTGTAATGTCTGGTTCAGATTCAGAACTCAGAATTGCCAGTGTTAGCTGTTGTCCATGGTGTTGAAGCAACTTTTTCAGTTGATTTCGCTTTTGTTTTGAACTCCTATGAGTGTTGGGGTGGGAGGTGACGCCACTGCGAGCGTTCATCATGCCTGTTGCTTTCCTCTGTACACGTAATCGCTCTGAGTCGATGCACATTTAAGACCTGTAAACAGCGCTGTCACTGGATTATGAGGTAGGAAGCTCTTGGGCTTTATGGTTGTAAAGTTACTGTTTTACAACCAAAAGCCGCCAAAACTTTCCAGATTCCAGATTTAGGATTTACCATTTATTTAGAAATGTCTTAGCTTCAGTGCAGCAGGAACGAGAGAGGGAATGCTAAAATGCTGCTTTGGTAAACTATTGCCTCTCTTTGTCTGTGCCTCTATTGATCTGCTGCTAGTTGTGTCTGACAATACCATATCCAGTGATGTCAGTTTGTTGCTGCTGCTGGTCTCCGGTTCCTATTAGATTTGAGCGATAGGCATGGGTAGTGTTTCAACACCTTGCTGGTGATGAAAAAATGTAATATTCAAGGAACAAGCTTAGTCAGCAGCTCTGTCCAAACAAACAGCCGGCTATGTTAAGTTAGATAGAGTGAGTCCACTGGAGCAGCTTGTAAAGGGAAAAAAAAAACAAAACATGATTCAAATGTCTAAATAGTCTTATCTGAATATCTGAAACTAATTCTCTTCATGAAATAAATGTGTATTAAGTGCACAGTAGATCTTGGATATGTTTGTCTATCAGGTCACTCTCAGATGTAATCTGCACAGCTGTGCAAATAATGTTGGAAATACAGTATAAAAAGTCCAACTGGATGCTCAGAAATGCTGCTTATTGACAGTTTGTGAATACTTTCAGAGTTATATCAGTGTTAACGTTCAGATTAAGTGTTGAATAAATTACTTCTGAGCCTCTGGGTCAGCAGTAGAGATTAGTTAGTACCTCTCCTATTTTACTTGTTAATTTGCTGAGATAAACACTAGAACAAAGCCTTTTTTTTTTTTAATGTTTTCTCTCTCTCTTTGGCCACTGTTGGACTCACCCAACCTCCTCATCTTCCACTCAGCAACTCTCTGAGAGCAGCCTCTGCACAATGGCTTTTAAAATTCTCATTCGTATACATCCTATAACCTTCCTCACCTTGCTGACTGGGCCTTTGAGAGACTCTGACTGTTTGTGACGGTACTTCATCTATCTGGCAGAAGCCTTTCTATCTTTGTCGCACTCTGCTTCTCCGTCTCATTCTTGTCCCTGGACTCTTGCTGCAGCTCTTTCACACATGCTGACTGACAAACTACTTGAAGGAGTCCAACATCCTTCTCAAAGCCACCCTGCGAAAACAATCCATGTTCAATCACGGTCCATTGTGTTGATTTTTATTACTTTTTTTTTCCCATCCTTGAATTTGTTGTATTTTGCACCAATTTTTTACGTGGGAGCTTCACCTGTGGTTGAGCTGCAACAAGCTGTGTATATATATATATATACACTCACTTTTTTAAATGTATGTTTCAGTTCAAATAAGAATTGGATTAGGTAAAAACAACAACAACAGCGTTTTGTCTGTTTCCTGCTAACTCTCTGCAAAATCTCTCTCTCTCTCTCTCTCTCGCGCTTTCTCTCGCTCTGCCTCTTTTGTAGGATCCCTCCATCACCACCAGGGGCTTTCCAAACCGCGCCGTGCAGAACGCATTGGCCGTCCTGCACCTCTCTGAGCAGAGAGACAGCAGAGAGATGCGCCGGATGCAGACAGGGCTCACAGCCAGCCTGCCCTTCCTCCTTCCATCACACGGGATCGTATTTCTGTCAATCCGCTGGAGGAAGCAAGTTGACCGAGCGCATCCACATTTGCAAGTTGTGAAGGCAAAGGCGCCTGCGTCCGTCAAGCAGTCAAAGGTAAGACTTTGAGGATGCTCTGATTGAAAGATGGCAAAGTTCAGCGTGCAGAGGTTCCCTCACATTCAAGTCCATCCACTTGCACCGATCCTCCGGATGTGACTGGGGGGAGTTTTGCGCTGGAGGAGAGACTTGCAGTGCATCGTAGGTTTCGGACTGATAGTGTGGTTTTGCATTAAAAGCTAAGCCGTATAACTTGTTGCCACACAAAATGGGTGTTTGTGTGTCTGTCTGTGTGCGTGTGTGTGTGTGTGTTTTCTTTAAGCGTAGTGCAGGTCGTCAGGGAGATGGAAGAGACGTTAAGAAAGTAAGGAGCGTCTTTCGGAGGCTGCAGCGGTGTCCGAGCGGCGCTCGCCCTGATGTGGGTGCGCGTACATGCATGTACGTGCAGATTTTACACCACAGTTCAACCCGCGCAGCCGACTTTCTGATAGGAATTAACGCGTGCGGTGAACGCACCTCCTGCACACTGGCGTGCGTTTTTGAGGACTGCAGCCACTTGATGCGCCAGCAGAAGGAAGTTGGATGCACTAAAGCCAGAAACTACATGCAACTCATAATAATGATAATAATAATGCCGTTACGTACACGTCAGATTGGCTCTCGTCTCTGCACAGATACCGTTGTTCCCTTGCAATGTGTTTGCAGAAAACGAGCATAGAGATGAAGAAGAAGTCGTTGCTATTAGTCTGCAAACTCTAATTTCACTAATTTAATGTGTGATAAGCATCTGCAGTAATCTTTATCCTGTTTAACATATTGTGCTGGACAAGTTCAACATTCTCGGCTCACTGAATCTCCTGCTCCGTTGCATAAAGAAGGTTGAATGGAAATCCTGAGTTTGTTAATCCTGCAACAAATGAAAATTGAAGTTTTCAGTTTGATTGAAATCAAACCTAATGTCTTTAAAGTTACGTATTTTATTTCAGTTTATCGTTAACTCTGAAATTATGACAATTCTGCCAAGTTTTCCTCATTTCCAGATTGATAAACCCAGGGTTTTCACTAAGCCGTCTTTCTGGAACATTAAATATTAGACACACTGACTGATTGTATGCATTTATTAAAATTAACTTGATCAATAATGTTTAAATCTGACATTTACATACACTAAAATGTCAGCTGACAATTGATTTGTCTGACAGTATTTCAGCCTTATAAGCAGAAGCTGCCCTGTGCCCCGATTTACTGTTGTTCTGCCCTCTCAGAGATCCTGCTTTGCTTTACTTGAACTTCCAGAGGAGTAAACGTGTTTGTGCTTTTCACTAAAGGATATGGATATGAACACAGGGTTACCGTAGCTTTTCATTGGTGACCTTGGCGGAGGGCGGAAATTCTCATGTCCTTCTTTACGGTGTGTCCGTTTGGTCATGTGCGCATGTTTTGTGTGTGTTCTTGAGAAAACTGACATGCCTCACTTTATCATTCATCCTAAGATAATTGGCGTATGGGAAAGTGAGTGCTTTTAGTCCCAATAGGCAATCGATGCGATTAATTTTCCAATTAGATCCTGATCTCTGCAGGAATCGGTCAAAGAGGCAGGACCTCTGGGTGAGCACCACGACCTTTTATTGTATTTTTCACAGACAGATTTTTGCAGGTTTTACAGTGTCGAGCTAAGCATTTTCTCTTGGTGTCTACATGAACAGTGCAATCAAAAAGTGAACAATAACGATTTTTTCGTGACAATAGTATCTGACAGAGATCCAGAGAAGAGTCTTTAAAGGTTCTTATCACAACATTATGAGGTTTCAAAAGGGAGATCTGTAATTAGTACGATCATTTGATGTTTATTCTCATTTTAAGCTCCATTACCATTGACAGATGTATACAGATACATATAAAACACACTCCATGCTGTTATTGTTTCCCAAGACGAAAAGGGGATAAAGTGTTAGTTTGCTTTACTGTACACTGACAACATGTACCTGCTGTGCATCCTGGAATCCTCATTTGTTCTTGGTGGTCTAAGCGGCATGTACATTACAAGGGCCATGTAGCAGTAAGCCAGATGGCACAATGGGCTGATTGTGATTTATATACCAGCGTTGAATATATCACTGTGAGCCCACTGCAGGCAGGCATTTTCACACATTTTTCTACACACACATGGAAAGACACTTTAAAAGCTGGTAAGACACAGCCACAGCACAAAATGTTCTCAATCAATTTTAGTTGTGCTGATCAAAGTTTAGTGAATTGTGCATTGACTTGTATTCATTTCCTGGAGACCTTTAATATAATGTCAACTCTGCATTTTTTTCTCATAAAACGAAAACCAGTTTAAGATTTATGTCCTCAGATAATGAGTAATACAAGTTAACACGTACACAGCTCCAGTGAAAAATCATTTAGAGGAAGCCGCCCGCTGTTGTGAGACATTGATTACCGCTTATCAAGCCCGAGCATGAATGGAGTGTTCAAGGCGGAATGGCGTGTATGGAGACAGGAGAGGGAAAACTGAGGAAAGGGAAAGGAGGAGAGAGGCTGATAGATGGCACTGGTGCTGCAGTAAAGACGGGAGGTACACAGGTAACATAGGGGATCCTTAGGTGTCTGATTAAGCCAACTAATTGATCTGGACCTGTTGCCTGATTCATTATCAGGCATCCTGCAGGCACACACGCTTTCGCATGACCACACACACAAATACACACACACACGCACGCACACTGTCAGTGCCACACTTCTCAAACCTTCTGTCTTGTTAGTGGTCAGGGACGGTCATCCCTTAGTCACTTCATTACCCCCCTCGGGCAGAGTCCACATCAACCTTATTAACTCTTGAGACCTATGATGGAATCAGTGGGAGAGGAGTGCTGAGAGCTATGAACAGACTCCACGGTTGATTTTCCACATGCATTTGCACCTGATTTCAAGGAGAATGTTACAGGCAACACTTTGATCCAGCTATTTTCAGGCTCTGTGGCTTTGCTGTGGAAACCCAACTCGTTTTTGATGTTACTGTTCATAAGATAAGCTACAATACGATTGTGGCAGCAGCGCCAGAGGTGAGCAACAAATCACCTACCTAATCACATATGTGATATTGAGTTTGTTCCTTCTCAAAGAAAATAAAAAATAAGTGCCATCACACATTTTTGCAGCAGTGGATTATTACCTATTAGTACACATTTATAATTAGGTGTATGTAATAATAAAAATTATTTATATTTATATATATATATATATATATATATAATGTACACAAGCTGGTGC